>PVIR01043189.1:0-11858 GCA_004026965.1 Petromus typicus | reverse complement strand
TTATTTACTTGGACCTCTGGAAGGCTGAGGCAGGAGGATCACCAAGTTTGAGCCCAATCTGGAAAATTGAGATCTTGTCTCAAAATAAAAATTTTTTTTTTTTTTGAGACAGGGTCTCACTTTGTGGTTCAGGCTGGCCCTGAGCTCAGCTTCCAACTCACATCACAATCCTCCTGCCTCTGCCTCCCGAGTGCTGGGAAGACAGGCGTGAGCCACCACGCCCGGCACTGTGGTATGTGGTACTGGTTGCTGCTGGGTGTGAGTCTCCACACCCAGTATTGTTATGTGGTTACCGGGGAATCGAACCCGGGCCCTTGCGCTTGCAAGACAGGCACCGGAACCACTGAGCTAACTCCCCAGCCCCCTCAAAATAAAATATTTTTACAAAAGGATCTGAGGATGTAGTTCAGTGCAAAGCTCTTTTGCTCAATCTTCAGTACTCCCCCCCCCCCAAATTTATTTATTTGGAAGGGAGACAATGCAGGATGGAGACTACTATGGGTTCAAGCCTCAATTTTGCCATTTGCAAGCCAAGAATAATTTACTTAATTCTGAGCCTTTATTCTTTAAATAATCAGGATATCAGTGACTGTTCCAAATGGTATTACAAAAATAAATGGATGTACCTTGAGGCCTACATAGTAAGTAGATTTTAAATTTTAAAATATTTTTACTTTTTTCTCAAAAGCAATCCATGTTTCTGAAAGAGAGCATGAAAAAAATGCTCAAAATATCTGGCTACTAGAAAAATGAAAATTAAAAACCAGCATGGTTCCATTTTCCTCTAGAAAGAAAGGCCATCACTAGGATATCAAATAATAACAAAAGCAGGTAGGGCTGCAAGGAGAAAGGAACCCTTCTCCACTGTGGCTGAAGGTGAAAGCTAGGAAAACCCTGATGGAGATCAATATGGAATTTCCTCAAAAAAACTAAAAACAGAAATTTCATTTGACCCAGCTATTCCTCTTCTTGGTATCTTCCCAACAAATTTAAAGACGTTACAGAATAATGACACACGCATAGCCATGTTTATAGCAGCACAATTCAAAGAGCTAAACCTCGGGAGTGGCCTATCTGTCCATCAACAAATGAATAGGTAAAGAAAAGATGATGTTTATACACAATGGAGCACTATTCTGCCGTAAAGAAGGATACACTCCCATCATTTGTAGGGAAATGGATGCACCTTGAGACCATCATGTTAAGTGAAGTAAATCGGACACATAAATTTAAATAATGCACAGCTTCTCTTATATGAGAAACCCAAATGATTAATAAAGAGCCAAATAAAAGCTAGATAAGAGGGAAAAGGGAGACAGATCTTTTGCAAAAAGGCAAGGGACCAAGAGATGGAGGGAGGATGTGAGAAGGGAAAGGAAGTGGACAAGAGAAAGAATTGAGATACGTCATGTCCTCACACCAACTCTCCACGGGGGATGCAGTGGTGATGTACTGCAGACATGTACTGATGAAAACGAAACTAAACAAAGAAGCTTTATCCACACTGTAGGGAGAAAACCTGGAAAGCTTGTCAGAGTACAGACTCGAATTATTCAGACTCATATGAATGCCGTGTAGAGCTTGTTCTATATCCTTACTCATACATGCATGTGACTTTAAAAGAAGCAGTCATTCTACAAAGCTCATTATTAGATATTTAAAATTAAATTTTATCTATTTTTACTTTACTGAGATGAGGGTTGTTTTTTTTTTTTTTTTTAAACTGGGTCTCGCTTTGTGGTTCAGGCTGGCCCTGAGCTCAGCCTCAAACTCACATCACAATCCTCCTGCCTCTGCCTCCCGAGTGCTGGGAAGACAGGCGTGAGCCACCACGCCCGGCACTGTGGTATGTGGTACTGGTTGCTGCTGGGTGTGGGTCTCCACACCCAGTATTGTTATGTGGTTACCGGGGAATCGAACCCGGGCCCTTGCGCTTGCAAGACAGGTGCCGGAACCACTGAGCTAACTCCCCGGCCCCTGAGATGAGGTTTTGTTGTTGTCCAGTCTGGTCTAAAGCTTGTGACCTCAAAATGTCTTCCTGCCTGAGCTTCCCCAGTGAAACACAAGTGTGTGCTATCATGTTTGGCTTTTAAATTAAATGTGAAATTTACTATTCCATTCTGATATTTCTCATTTGACAATATATCATGAACACTCACTTGTTTTAATATTCTTCATAAACATTATTTATTTATTTATTGGCACAAGGACCCAACTCAGGACCTGTCAGTTGCAAAGCAGGTGCAGTGCCACTGATCTATATCCCCAGCTCAATAAACACTTTTTTTTTCATTATTAGTTTTTTTGAGACAAGGACTTACTTTGTAGTTCGGGCTAGTCCTGAACTCAGCGATCCTCCTGCCTCTCCCTCCCACAGCGCTGGGATTACAGACAAGAGCCACCTTACCTGGCATTGTGGTATGTGGTACTGATTGCTGGTGGGCATAAGCCACCATGGCTGGCATTGTTGTATGTGGTTACTGGGGACTGAACTCGGGACCTTGCACTTGGAAGGCAGGCACTGGAACCACTGAGCTAAATCCCCAGCCCAAGAAATACTGTTTTGAATGACTTCAAATAGTCTATTTTAGGGACATATCCTATTTTAGTTAACTGGTCCCATATTGTTGGAAAATTAGAATGATTATAATTTTTCCTTTTAGATACAATATGGGAGATGGGAAAAAAGAAGAGGCAGCATATATCATGTATGGATGCGAATTTTCTGTGATGAGTATTATCATCCTATATATCTGCAAAGTACCAATAAAAGTCTTGCTTAACAAAACAAAACAAAACAAAATGAACAGAACAATATTGAGCCCGGTGCAGTGGTGCATGCCTTTTTCCCCAGCACGTGGGAGGCTGAAGCAGGAAGACTGTCATGCGTTTGAGGCCAGCCGGGATTCCATAGTGAGTGCAAGGCCAGCCTGAACTATATAGCGAGACCCTATCTCAAACAAACACGCAAAAACCCAAACTCACACTGACCTCCAACCCCTCATACACACAAACTCTTGACCATGGACTATCTATTCCTCTCAAACACTGTCTTCAAAGTTGACTCAGTAGGTTAGCACTCGACTAGGCTGCTTTTTGTTGAGTCAGATTATAGATCTCTTAGAGAGAGAACAATTTCGCCTCCACCATTTCAGCCCCAGCCCCTCGGGCAGCTCCTTGCAAACAATCTAGTATACATTTTCCCGCGCCTTTTTCTCTACATCTATAGTTCCTTTATATTTTTACAAAAATGGGAGCGTGTGTGGGGGATACTAGGGATTGAACTCCGGGCCTTCTCACTGAGCCACACCCTCAGCCCTTAAAAAATATATATATTCAGAAAATATTTGAGCCTCGGTCTCGAGTATCGCTGTATTGTTTAGAGCTGGACTCAAGGTATCCCTCTGCCTGAGCCTCCCCGAGTGCCACTAGGCCTGGCTGGTATGCATATTTTAAAGGTGCATGTCAAGGTCAAGTGTTTGGAATATAACAATAAATACTATTATTCATGAACTATTTGTTAGGCACTGGGCTGCGAGCATTGACAGGTGTTCATTTTGACCAGATTTTACTTTGTTTTGTTGTGGTATAGGGGAGTGAACCCATATACGCTCCTTCTCTGAGTTACACTCCTAGCTTCTTTTATTTTTATATTTTGAGATAAGCTCTCCCTAAATTGCCTGAGGTGGTGTCGAACATGTGATCCTCCTGCCTCAGCCTCTGCAGCACCTGGGATTCCAGTCGTACGTCCCCCACTCTCCCCCAGGCGGGCTTCTCCAGGTTCTGAGTAGCTTATCGATAATAGACTTTTCAGTAAATACTAAGCATCTACTTCACATATCTACCAAGCGCTTCTTGATAAGCGTGCAACTTCTATTTCGCTCCAGATTCTTTTTTTCCGGAGCAGGACTTGGGCCTCATGCTCGTAAGCAAACATGCGACCTCAGAGCCACACCCCTGACCTGCATCAGATTTTTGCATGTAGCTCATTTAAACCAGCAAGCAGGGTGTGAGCCAGGAGTCGCAGTCCAGCGTGGGGGATCTGGACCGAGGGAAAGGTGCGCGCCTGAGCAGAGGGAAGAGCAGGCGAGTCCTCTTCTGGTGCGCAGCAGGCCTGACTGATCTCGAGAGGCCCGGGGAAGAAGGGGCCAGAGAGGTCAGCCCGAGTGCAGTCTCAACGCAGAGCTGGCTTTCCGCAGCCGGCGACACTGTCGGCGGAGGCGGTGGGCGGGGCAGGCGGTGGGCGGGGCCGGTATTGTCCGTTCCGCAGGGCATGCCGGGAGCCCCGCCCCCAACATGGCGTTTCACTGACAGTTGGCTCAGAAGCGGCAGAGGCGGACCTAGCTCCTCAGGGCGGCGGCGGTGGCGGCGGTGGCGGCGGCGGCGTCTGCCGGGGTCTCCGGAGCGGTGTTGAGAGAATGGCGGCTCCGCAGATGGCCTAGAGCGGAGCTGCGCGGGCGAGGCGGTCGGCGGGGTGCTGCCATGGGCTGGTGAACGCGCAGCTCCCGCCGGCGTCCGGGACCGGGCGTCCGCTCCTCAGCGCCGAGTCCTCAGCCGGTGCCATGGGCTCCTCGGCGGCCGCGGCGGCGGCAGCGGCGGCCGCGGACTCGGCGCAGTGGCTCTCCGTGAAGGAGGAGACCATCTTCCTGCACGACGGGCTCATTCGGGTCACCGACCTGGCCGAGTTGCCCAGCGAGATCCTTGGGGCCCCGGAGGCCTCCGACACCGACCTGGAGGTGAGCACGGCGGCGGCCGCCCAGGGCCCGGCCCAGCCCACCCTGCCTCTGCCGCGGCCCCTGTCCCTGCCCCGGGGTGCGAGTCCGCGTCCTCGCCGCGCCCGGCCCGGCCGCGCCATGGCGCCCGCAGGTGCGAGTGGGCGCGGGGCCCGCAGGTGGAGGCCGCGATCTGCAGCCCCCGTGCCGCCTCGGGCCTCGCGCCAGCCCGCTGCCTCACTCGTCGGGGCTTCACCTGTGGTTTCATTTAGGACCTTCGGAGCCCGGCGTTTCCCAAGCCCTTCACCCAACACGGCCTCTGGAGCCCGAGGGAGGAGCCGTCCCCCTCCCCCTCGCGCCCCCTGGACTCCTTTCCAGGGCACACCCAGGTTGCTCGGCCCTGGACACATTTTTATGCTACAAACCTCCTTCTCCCCTTCTCCAGTCCCGCGCGGATTGTGTGTGTGTGTGTGTGTGTGTGTGTGTGTGTGTGTGTGTGTGTGTGTGTGTGTGTGTTCGGAAGAGGGTGGAGTGGCAGCTGACAGTTCTTGGTGGGCGATCCAGCAACTTCTGTGTGTCGTGTCTCCGACGGACACGGGGCCTTTGTCAGGAAAGCGGGCAGTATGGACGGCGACAGGGCTGCCACCACGGCCCTGGGTTCGCTCCCTGCGCTGCCGAGGGTCCCGACGCCTTAGGCCGCAGGGCCTTTTTGTGCGCTCCCGGGTGTCTTCTGGGGGCCGCATGCTCGGGAGCTGCGGCAGGTGCAACGGCGTATCTCAGCCTTCGTGCCGCTGGGGCCGGGGGCAGAAGGAGACCAGATGCACTCGGTGGATGGGAACTTCCCCCCCGACTTTGCTTGGTTTTGTGTTTTCCCGGAGGTGGTGGGCAGACTGGCGGTATCGTTTCATCGAGGCCAGGGTTGCTAACACTGCGCCCGCTCCACTTTGGGGGATGACATTTTGCTGTGGAGGCAGCACTGGGTGTCATGAAATTCTTATTGTCGCAAAGAGGACTCCCTAGGGTAGGGAGCAGAGCGGATGGCCCTTCTCTGATTATAAACGGAATGCGAGGCATCTTTTGTGTTTTGCGGTTTTCAATGTGCTTTGCCTTTGAGCACAACGAACAATTTATAGAAATGGATTAAAACCCATTACCGTGTGTTTCTAGAAACGACAGTGATTGGATCGCGTTGGGTGAGACAGTTGGACGTGCTTGAGATGTGAATGCGTTCCACTGTATTTTTGTGTCTGGTTTTGAGGTTGCTTCAGCATTTCCGTTTTGAACTCTTTAATTGACTTCTTTTACAGTCTGCTCACTAAAGCCGAGAAGATCTAAGGTGGTAGGGAATTCCTGACATGAAATTGAGATCTTATTACGTCTCATTTGGGCATAGTCTATAAAAAGCAAGGTGTGTCTGAGTGTTTTATCTGCCTGGAAACTCAAAGGGTATTATGCTGTGATGGTGGGATCGTTTAATTAAATCGGCTCTGCTGGAGGTGGGAGGTAGGTGCTCTTTGTTCCCTGGAGACTAATAGTTCAAGACACCAAACGCGTTAAGAATATAATATACACATCTATAAGTCTAGTTTATTTTTAGGATTAATAAGAGAAGTATTAGTTTAAAATTTCTAAGGTATTGAATTGGATTTTCTGAAATGCTTACTCTCTATGGTATTGAGTGAATGTGTCAGCCATTTCCACTGAAGAATGATTTTAAAAGAAAAATTTTAAGCCTTGGTAGATTTAAAAATTAAAAAAAAACATTTAGAGTTGAGCCTCTTAGAAATTAATATATGTAACATTTATGACTATCAGTAATGAAGGACTTTTTAATTTTTTTCCCCATGTTTTGCAGACTGTAGGATCCAGAGATAGCTAAGAATGTTTTTGTGGCTGTGAATTGGTGTGGATGTATTTACATTTAATTATTTAATAATAACATCAAATTAATCTTATGTCTAGTATTAAGAAATTCTAAAAAGACCCTCAAAATTAAATTTTGTTACTAATTGTAACAATTGTATTCCTTGTACCCCTCGCACAGATGAGGCAAGTAGAGTACAAAGCGGGTATGTGAGGCACAGAACACATAGAGAACCTAGATTAACCTAATTTTGTTCATCACAAGTACCTCAGCTCCTAATCATAATACTTTTCTGTTTCATGTATGAATGACATTTGTATTTGTAATTTTTTGTTTTGTTTTGTTTTTGGTGGTGCAGGTTATCAGAGTCATACTTACTGACGATACCCTCTCCCTCTGAGCTACATCCCTATCCCTATATTTGTAATTATTTTAAATTCCATAAATTCTTATTGGTGGAATACATAGGTACTTTTATTTACTTCCTAGCAACGATTTCTTATTAGAAAAAGGTTAGAAGGTTTCCAATTATGTTGACACAGCACCTATAATCCCAGCACTCAGAGGCTGAGGCAAGAGGATCCCTTCGAGTTTGAGGCCAGCCTCAGCTCCCTATTGAGTTCAAGGCCAACCTGAACTACATAGCAAGATCCTGTCTCAAAAAACAAAACAAAACAAAGTTTATCTTTTTTAAAGTTTCACTGCGACAAAGTACTCTCTTTTGAGCCTCTCCTTCCAGTGGACATATGGGTGAATAATACCACCACCACCACTGATCAACCCCTCACCCTTGGTGCTGGGGCTTGAACCAGAGATTTGCACCCAGCCCTTTTGATTGATTGATTGATTGATTGATTTAGACAGGGTCTCAGTAAATTGCCCAGGTGGGTCTATACCTTGCAATCCTCCTGCTTCAGTCTTCTGAATGACTGGGATTATAGGCAGATGCACCATTCTTGCTTCAGTAATGGCTCTAATTATGTAGGGCCTTCAGCTAACAATTTTGGATTATGAGGGATGAGACTCAAACTAGGTTGAATAATTTATGCCGTAACCTTGATGCATAAGACTGCAATAGAGATACAAAATGTTACAGTGTTCTAGAAAGAAGTTGTCTGAAATGAGGGTTTATGACTGGTTGCCGTAGCATTGATGCTTAGGGTAGGACGGTGACCAGACCTGGGCTTTCCAGCCTTTGAATTCCAGTGTTCTTTTTACTTTAAGTGCTGGGTGAAGTCAAGTGTAATCTCAAAAAGAATCCATTCTAAGCAGTAGATCAACAGTGATTTAATATTTTAATTTAAGGGAGAGCAGAGCATTTGAATTAAATATTTTCTTCCCAGTAAATTCTAGGCTGGTGCTTTTGAAAAAAAAATTAATCAACAAATTAATACAGTGTTTTTGAAATTCAGAAGTAAGCTGGGTTTCTGCTGTCCTGGATGCTAGGGACAGCAAGGGTGAAATAAAATCCTTGTTTTCAAAAAGCTTATATTTTAGTTAGAGGATATCAACATAAGAAATAATCAAATATATATCATACATAGTCATCCCTCAGTGTCCTTGGGAAATCTTTCTGTACCAGTGCCCCCTGCTGCCCACGGAGGCCCTAATGTGAGATAGTGCTATATTTGCATATAACCTGTGTCATGCTCCCCAGACTAAATCCTCTCTACTAGATCTCTGGTATTGTTTAGTACAACATGTGTACTCTGTAAAGGAGCTCTTACACAGGGAATAATTGTACAGGGAATAATGACAAAAGAAAGCATGTGCATGTTGTTCTAGGCCTACCTACATGGTACAGAAAGGAGGTTTGAGGGGAACACAAACAACCCCACTGGGGGACTTAAGAACTTGGAAATAAATGAATAAATGATGGAGGCAACACAGACACAGCATGTACTTGCACATCACTTCATTTGTCGAGACTCAGTGTAGTGCCTGATGCAAGACAAATTCAGGATTTACTTCCTTGGATCGTTCTGAGTGATTTGTTTTGTTTTTTCCTATTTTCAAATCATGGTTGGGTAAATCCCACTCCTGTAGATGATGGTGCGTACGTGTGTGTGTGTGTGTGTGTGTTTGTGTGTGTGTGTGTATGTGTATATGATGGCAAGTGAGTCCTGTGGAGAAAGTGCAGGTGGGTAAAGAGATGGAGAGAAGTGAGGGAGGTTCTGATTTCCACGGGTGAGCAGGTGAGGGAAGAGCAGAGACCTGAGGAAGTGGGGGAGCGCACCAGATGGCTGCTGAGGAAAGAGCAGCCCATACCGAAGACAGCAAGAACCAAGTCCCTGAGAGGCAGGCATCCTGAATGTGTTTGGCAGTCTGAGCCCTTACCCAGTAAGCAGAGAGGGCATTATCTTTTTAAACTTATTTATTTTGCCCTTTTTTTGAGAGGGGCAGTGGTGGGGATTGAACCCAGGGCCTTGTGCACGCTAAAGATGTACTTTGCCACTGAGTGACGCACCCAGTCCCTGTATTTATTTAAATTCTGTGTGTTTAAAGAGAAAGCAAAAGCATATTGGCAATTATTATTTAAGCACTAAAATAAATAAACTTAAGAGCAATGGAAAGCAATAGCTTCAAAATGACAACCCAAATATTCAGCATTGCATTTCTGAGAATATTGGTGTTTTTTTTAATAATGAAGGGAATTTAAAAGAAAAACAACAAGAGGGAGAGAGACGAATAGACACACAGACAGGCTTGACTTTTCCAATGAAGCCAAGACACTCCTTATTCTATAGGTTAAAGTATTTCAAATTCAAGTGTTGGTTCTCATTTATTTTTTAATCTTCAGTGCCAGGAAGTGCATGCGAGGCAAACACACTGTCACTGAGCTACATCCCTAGCCCTGTTCCTGTTTTCCTTTTTCATTGTTTGTTTATAATGCCTTGCCCTTCCATACCACGGAAAAACACACACGCTTATAATTTGTGACTGCCCCAAATTGGAAGCAGTCCAAATGTTCATTAGTAGGTGAATGGAGAAACAAGTGTGGTATATCTATATACTGGAATATCACTCAGCAATAAAAAGCAATGAACTGTTGATACAACATTGATTTATACTGAGTGGAAAAAGCCAGATAAATACGCATGTGTAATGTGTTGTTCATTTATATGAAATTCTAGAAAATGCAAATTAACCTAGTGGTTGCCTAGAGATAAAGGTAGGGAGGAAAAGGGAGGAAGGGACTACAGAGTTACAGGAGGATATTTTGGGGGTGGTGCTTATTCTCTATTTTGAGTGTATTGATAGTTTTACAATTGTGTGTATATGTCAAAGCTCAGTGGGTTGTGGTAGTGCACACCTATAGCACTCTGGGAGGCTGATGGAGCAGGATTGCTAGCTCCTGCCCAGCGTGGGCAATGTAGATGACTTGGATTTGGAGCTAATCGATTGAAACCGTCCAGACTTAGAGTCCTTTTGACACACTTCAAGTCTTTTTGACATGAAATTGAGATGGTATTTAGGTATTTGTTGGTCTGTTTTCAAAATCAGCAGCCTATTTATCTTCTTGGTAAAATCTTTTGGGAAGTGTTAATGTACTTTTATAGAGTTATCTATCTACGTTTATTTTTTGAGACAGGGTCTTACTGTGTAGTTCAGGCTGGCCTTGAACTCAGGACAGTCCTTCATAGGTATGTCCTTCCAGGCCAGCAGAATTCCTAGTTCTTTTTTGTGGTACCAGGGATCAAACTCAGGCCCTTGTGATTGTAAGGTATGTGTGGTACCACTTGAGCTAAATCCCTAGCCCATTTTTCCTAATTCTTGATTTAGAAAGGTTAATGAGTAAACTGCACCTGCCCACTAGAACATTTCTTCCATGCCATCAGGGAGCACTGGAATAAGAGTCTCTGAGTCTTGGTGCAGTGTCTTATGAGTTTAGTGAGAGGCTGCACAGGCCCATAGGGCAGCGAGGGCAGCATCTGGCAGTCCCAACATGTGAGAATGAAGGACCTGGGGACCAGATGGCAGGACTGCCCAGAGGAAAAAGTCAGGCTTCGAGAGTCACTGAGCTTGAAATTCCAGTTCTGACCCTTTCTGACATGTGATCTTGGGCAAATTCTTCAACTTTGTCAAACTCTTTCTTTGGTACAGCATCTTGGTTGTCACTGTGATATGGTTGTCACCATAACAGCCACACAGTTTATTTTGAGCCAGGCTTCTTGCTAAACACTTCACATCCATTATCTCATTAATCTTCACAAAAACTTTATGAGATTATCTTTTTATTTTTTTTAAGCAAATGAGGAAATAGACCCTGACAAGTTAACTTACTTGACAAAGATCTTACAGTTAATGTCAAGCTGAGGCTGAAGTCAGATTCCAGCCCAGGGTTCATGTTCTTACATTATTGTTAGACTCACCATTTTCCAGAGGGGAATGACAACAAGGTTAGTGTAAGAATGGAGACGACTATGAATTTAAAGTGTAGGTGTTAGTTGCTGGAAAGTTTTATTATGCATATCAGTTAGCTGATCATTGTAAATGAAAGCAGAAGTATTCTATCAACAGGAATTTTTCTCTCTTTTTTTTGCCTATCAGCAGAGATAAATTTTTAAATGATCCCTCTGGAATTTTGTTCCTTCCCAACTTGTTTGTAGTATGGCAGGCAGATGAGATAATGGTCTTCATTTCAGTTTTCCTCTAATTATACATCAAAAGTCTTGCTAAATAAGTTTTGATTGTTATCTGTCTTCTTGGCTTCCATAGTGAGTATCACAAAATATCACCTGTTGGCTGGACTACTGAGGGCCTTGCTGTGTACCTGTTCTGTCCTAGGTCACAAGGTACCTGTGGTGCTAGTAAAAAAGGACTGTCAACTCCTGAAAATGCCCAGGCTGTCTCCTCCCTTTCCACCCTTTCCTTTCCTTCATAGCAGTGGTTATAGGGTGAACACAAGGAGTGTAGACTGCTTTACAAGATGTTTAGTCAATAGTTTTAGACAAATGTAAATAACAGCAGGTGGATCAACTATGGGACAAATGGATAGTCATTTCAAAACAAGAGAAGACTGAAGGAATCATATAACTTACTTTGAGCCTACATTTTAATTACTTAATTTATTTTTTCTGTATGGAATTGAATCTAAGGCCTTTATACAGAGCTACACCCCCAGCCTGATGACTATTATTATTATTATTTTTAAATTTTGAGACAGATTCTTGCTGAGTCACTGAGCTGCCCAAGCTAGTCTCAATTTGTGATCCTCCTGCCTCACCCTCCCAGATGCTGGGATTATACCACACCTGGCTAGTTATCATTTTTTTTTTTTT
>PVIR01043188.1:0-11865 GCA_004026965.1 Petromus typicus | reverse complement strand
TTTTTTTTTAATGAACATCCTGTTTGTAAAGCTGAAATTTATGATTTAACTTAAACGAAATCTTGGCAGAGATACAGGATACTCCAGAGCAGCAGCGGCCAGAGGAGAAATGGAGATGCAGACCTACTACGCCAAGCTCTTGGGGGAGCTGAATGAGCAGCGGAAGCGGGACTTCTTCTGCGACTGCAGCATCATCGTGGAAGGCCGCATCTTCAAGGCCCACAGGAACATTTTATTCGCTAACAGCGGCTACTTCCGAGCTCTGCTCATTCACTATATCCAGGACAACGGGCGACATAGCACCGCCTCCTTAGACATTGTCACATCAGATGCTTTCTCCACCATTTTAGATTTCCTTTACTCCGGGAAGTTGGATTTGTGTGGGGAGAATGTAATCGAGGTTATGTCCGCTGCAAGCTACCTGCAGATGAATGACGTGGTGAATTTCTGCAAGACCTACATCCGGTCCTCCCTTGATATTTGCCGAAAGATGGAGAAAGAGGCAGCTGTGGCCGCAGCAGTGGCCGCAGCTGCCGCTGCAGCTGCAGCGGCTGCTGCGGCTGCAGCCCACCAGGTTGACCGTGGAAGCTCCGGGTCAGGCAGGAACCCGGCCTCCTGCGGTTCCAAGAGCGTGGTCTCCTCCCCAGCGCAGGGGAGCGAGGGCGCGGACTTCAGAAGAGAGCCCCCTTGCGGTGACTGTGGGGACTGCCACCCCCTGGAGCTGGTGGTGAAAGCCAGCAGGCTCCGCCCTTCTCCGCCCAGACTGGTAGAGCCCAAGGTGGAGCTCGGCGCTGCAGAGGTGGAGGTGCAGGTGGGGGAGCCAGGGCCGGAGGGCTCGGCCCTGCTGAGCCTGGCCCACGCTGGGGAGGGCCTGCCGGGGGCCCAGGCCACGGACCTGGCCTACAGTAACTACCACGTGAAGCAGTTCCTGGAGGTGCTCTTGCGCAGTGGTGCCGTCGGGGGCAAAGACGACTTGGGCCATCCCTTTTCTCGGGGTTTGGAGGGAAGATCGGAAGGTGCGGGAGTAGCTATGGGTTCCATGATGGACGTCCAGACTGACTGGTACGGAGAGGACTCAGGTGAGCTCCCTTATCCCTCGTCATTTCCAACCCTTTAGCACCTCACACCGTCCGTGCCTGTGATCTCCATCATCACGATCATCTTCGTCATTGCCGCGTCACTGACACTCTCACCATCGCTGGTGTCCGCCTGCCACCACCAGCAGGTGTGATGGGAGCCTCCGCTATGTAGAGGCGTTGTTCCGTTATGATTTTTGTGTGTGACCTCGACACCAGAGTACGATCCTCTTTCTTTATCCGCTAGGGACTGGTCCCAGTAGTCCCCTTGAATAAGAAAATCCGTGATGCTCAAACTCTTATCTAAAATGCTATAATATTTGTATATAAGCTGCACAAATCATCCTGCATTTTATATCATCTCTAGATTATTTCCCAATATCTACTGCAGTGAACATGCTGTGTGGATTTATTACATAATATTGTTTAAAGACAAGTACATGTTCTCTAGAGGCACGATTTTTTTCCACATAGTTTTGATCTGTGGTTGGGTGAATCTGTGGATCCGGCTGACTGTAAGCATGCTGAGGGCCATTTGGAGATGTGGAAAGAAGTCTCTCTCTTCCCCTCACCAGCGATGGGACCTAGATTAAATGACTGAACTTCTCTGAACCCATTTTGTCATCTTTGAAAGGAAAATAGTCATCTCTGCTCTGCTTTTCTCCCAGAATTGTTGTGAGGACCAGCAGAGAAAGTTGCCAAAATATTTTCTCCCACCCGATAGATAATGTGTTCTATTACAGAGGAGATTTGTACTGCTTGTCTGTGGGAGTCAATTGTGTATATCCTTGTGTAGGCTTGTGTGTACATGTTTGCATCTGATTTGTGTGTGTTAGTTCTGGGGGTTGAGCCCAGGCTTCCAAGAATTCTCAGCACTTACCGTACCACTGAGCTACAGTCTTAGCCCATGGGTGTTTCTGTTTTAAGAGAACTAGATTGTTTCCTTGAGCAATTCTAGAAGAGAAATTAGCATGGCTAGCTGTTCTTAACTGATGAGGTAATTGCAAGGCTTCCAGGAAAAGGCAGAAATCAATTTGGCTGCCATCTTCCTGACGAAAGTTGACTGTAGAACCTCAAGCCAAGTAATTAATGAATGAGTTACATTTCTGATTTTACCTTCAATATTAAATAGGAAAAGCCTTTTAAATAAAAGGAGATCACCTACTTTTATTCTTACTAAATTGCTGTCTTGAAACTTACCAACTCCCCTTTTTTAGGAAGGGGGACAGTTAGACAAGTCATGCTATGTAATTCAGGCAGGCTTTGAACTCAAGGCAACCCTCCTGCTTCAGCCTCCTTTAGTGCTGGGATTAGAGGTGTGTGCCACCACATTCGATTCTCTTTTTTTAAACAAAGATATACCATATATCTGATTAAAACTAGACTTAAAAAACTTGAAAATGCTGTTTCTGGTCCTCAAAGACTCTGGGTTAGTATATACACTCCTTCAGTGAGCACACTGGGAATTTGTCGAGATTTTTCCCGTGTACCTGGAAGCATTTTATAGGCCGTTGGCCATACTTTCACACCCACTAGACCCTCCAAGCATTTGGCAGAAAACACAGGGAGAAACTGAGGCTGGAGTTTCCTCAAGTGCAGAGCTAGTAACTGCTTGGCACAGCTTAGTCTGGAGACCTGGGCTGGCTTTGCTTCACTCACAGGAAAAACCACAGAGGCGGCCAAGTGGCTCAGACATTGCATTGCAAGGGTTTTGCCGTCAGCCTCTCTGCCTGTAAGCAGAAGTGTCAGAAATAGTCATTTCAGCTGTGCGACCATCCTTCGAGCCCAGTTCTGGTTGGGTGGAGAGTCAGGTTTCTCACTGCAGGATGCAGTAATGGGGCCACCACCCGCGCCCCAGCCATGTCTATTATCTGCCAACTTGTGATTTCCTTCACACAGCTCAGGGTAAATCAGGGCCAAGGCCCACACCGCAGGGTTCATCAGTTCAGTATTCATTTATTTGCTCCAATATTTGAGCACTTTCCTTGCAAAGACATGAAGATGAGTCTGGCAGGGATGCAGTGCTCCAAGAATTGATGGTGTCTTAGAAGAGATAGGACAGGTTTAAAAACTCATCGTTGCTGTTGAGTGCTGCCTCTGTGGTCAAGGTGCAGGCCGGTTGTTTTCTGACGAGGGTCTCTTCCTGGTGTACATAGAGCCACCTTCTCATCGTGTCTGTCTCTCCTTCGTGTGAGCCTCGCGGTCGGTGGGAGAGGGAAGGGAACGGTATCAGTCCACATCCATCTGATATCTTTTCCTCTTCCTATAAGGTCTCCAGCCCTTGCAGTAGAGAGAACCTCACTCTGTGACCTCATTTAACCTCAGTTACTTCCTTAAAAGCCATATCTCCAAACACAGTCACATTAAGAATTAGGGTTTTAGGGCTGGGGATTTAGTTCAGTGGTTCTGGTGTTTGCCTTGCAAGTACAAGGTCCTGAGTTGGCTCCCTGGTAACCACATACCACAATACTGGGAGTAGAGACTCACGCCCACCAGCAATCAGGACCATACACCACAGTGCCAGGCATGGTGATTCACGCCTGTAATCCCAGTACTTGAGAGGCAGAGGCAGGAAGATTGCTATGAGTTCAAGGCTTGCCTGGGCTACATAGTGAGCTTAGGGCCGGGCTGCACTACAAAGAGAGACCCTGTCTCAAAAAAAAAAAAAAAAAATTAGGGATTTAAGTATAAATTCTGTAGGGGACACAGTTTAGTTCCTTACAAAGTCTCACTTCTTATTTCTCTCTCTCTGTCTCTATTTCTCTCGGAGACAGTGTCTCACTTTGTAGCCTATGCTAGCCTTGAACTCATGGTGATCCTCCTGCTTCAGCCTCCCAAGTGCTGGGATTACAGACACGTGCCACCATGCCCACCTCATCTCATTTTATAATGAAGTCAAACAGAGTAGACTTTCCCAGAGGGAGTACTGTGTCGGGAAGTTCTTCCAGCTCTCTGCAGGACAGCATATGTGCTCTGTGGTTGTAATGTAAGCTGTATTTCAGTTGTGAGTTGCATTCAGAGAAATGTGACAGCTGGTACCTCTTGTTGTCCCCACACCTGATATCAGAAGCTCACTTGAGCCTCTGGCTGGCTGACAGCCAGACGGGGTCATGACTGCAGACAGTGTCTCGCCGTGGGCTGGTGGCAGGGTTGGTGTCTTCCCCATCTGTCTGTCTGTCGGAGGCTGGCTGGGATGTCATCGCTCACAGTACTAAGCCAATCCATTGGGTTCTTCAGGTGACGTGCTGGTGGTCCCCATCAAGCTGCACAAGTGCCCTTTCTGCCCATACACTGCCAAACAGAAAGGTATCCTCAAGCGCCACATCCGCTCCCACACGGGCGAGCGGCCCTACCCCTGCGAGACCTGCGGCAAGAGGTTCACCCGGCAGGAGCACCTGCGGAGCCACGCGCTGAGCGTAAGTGCCGCCCTGACCGTGCCGCGCGGGCAGTTCGGTGCCCTTTGCCACCTCACATGATTCGAGGGTAGGACCGCGAGCCATTCATTTCTTCGTCTGCTGGGGGTTTCCGGGGGAATTTTGAGCCTGTGTTTTAGAGGAAGATAAAACAAATGGTAACAAACTTGTTTTCTAAGGGGAAGAGTCACAAAAGTTTAGATCCTGGGCCAGGGATTTAGCTCAAGTGGTATGCACCTACCTTGGCAGCACAAGGTCTGAGTTTGATCCCTGGCACCAGATATCACCGTGGTGGCTCACATCTGTAATCCCAGCACTCAGGAGGCAGAGGCAGGAGGACTGCTGTGAGTTCGAGGCCAGCCTGGGCTACATAGTGAGTTCAGGGCCAGCCTGAATTACAAAGGGAGACCCTGTCTCAAAAAAAAAAGAATTAAGATATGTTATATACAAGTACCAACTCTCAATGATAAGTGTATCAAAAGTAAAATATGCTTACAGCATTTAAAATTTTTAAAAGTTATGTAACTTAGAGACAGAGAGAGACCCCTCTGTCTGTAAATTTTTATTGGTTTTTTTTTTTGTTTTGTTTTGTTTTTTGGTTTTTTGAGACAGGGTCTCGCTTTGTGGTTCAGGCTGGCCCTGAGCTCAGCCTCAAACTCACATCACAGCAGTCCTCCTGCCTCTGCCTCCCAAGTGCTGGGATTATAGGCGTGAGCCGCCACACCCAGCACTGTGGTATGTGGTACTGGTTGCTGCTGGGTGTGAGTCTCCATGCCCAGTATGGTATGTGGTTACCGGGGAATCGAACCCGGCTCTTGCGCTTGCAAGACAGGCGCCGGAACCACTGAGCTAACTCCCCGGCCCTGTCTCTAAATTTTTAAAAGGGATAGAAGTGTAGCTCACTACAAATGCCTTGGATTTAATCTTCAAGATCACACACAAAAAAGTGAAAACCCGGGGCTGGGGATTTAGCTCAGTGGTTCTAGTGCCTGTCTTGCAAGCGCAAGGGACCGGGTTTGATCCCCTGGTAACATACAGCACCAGGCATGGAGACTCATGCCTGTAATCCCAGCACTCAGGAGACAGAGGCAAGAGGATTGCTGTGATGTGAGTTTGAAGCTGAGCTCAGGGCCAGCCTGAACTACAAAGGGAGACCCTGTCTCAAAAAAAAAAAAAAAAAAAAAGTGAAAACCCCATAGAATGGGATAAAATATCTGTAGACATATGTCTAAAATATACCAGTAACATGTGTCTAAAATATACCAATAACTGTTGTAGAAAAAATAGTGAAAAGACCATCCAGTTAAACATAGACAAAGGATTTGAATAGACATTTCTCCAACGTTATTAGTCATAGTGTAAGTGCAAGTCGAAGCCTCCGTAAGAAGCCACTTCACACTCACGCTGCTCACTTACAGAAATGCTGATAATCGTTCTTTGGTCCACGCCAGCTTCCCCCATTCCACCCTCCTTGGTTGCTGCTGCTTTCTGAGACAGGGTGTTGCCATGTAGCCCAGGCCGGTCTTGAACTCGACCCCTCTGCCTGAGCTGCCCACGTGCTAGGATGACAGGCTTGAGCCACCACAGCCATTGTCCTAACCTTTTGGGTGTATTGTGCACACAGAACTCTCTGGAAGATTGACTCTCAGAGCAGCTGCTGGCCGGCACTCCGGGACAGTGACCTAGGTGGAAAGCACGAGGGTGAGACTCAGACAGGGCAGGGCAAAGAGGACAGGAAGTGAGCCTGGGGGTGTCAGACAGCGGGCCTCCCGGGCACGGCGCAGCCCCTTCCCTGTGACGTGTGTCTGCTTGTGATCACAGGTGCACAGATCCACTCGTCCAATCATCTGCAAGGGCTGCAGAAGAACCTTCACAAGTCACATGTCCCCGGGGCTGCGGCGCTTCGGGCTATGTGACAGCTGCACCTGCATCACAGACACTCACGGGGACGAGGATCTGATGCCCATTAACCTCAGCCTGGTGGAGGCCTCGTCCGAAAGCCAGGAGAGGAGTGACCCAGACAGTGACTGGCCGATCTGTGTGGAGTCTGGTGAGGAGAACGACCCTGCCGGAGAGGGTTCTGAGGACGGACCACCAATTCGGCCCAACTTATCAGACCACGAGACACTTACATAGCAATAAATTGGAAGGGAAGACGTTTTAGAATGTGTTCTTGCTCATTTTCCGGTGAAAGCCGCCATTTGTCTGAATCTGTGGGACCCCAACGGGAACATTCCTTTTCGATATCACTATACTTGCATTTCTGTTAGGCTGGGTTTCTTTTTTTAATTGAAAAAAAAAAACCCAACAGGTTTGTAGTGTGATAGCCTTGGTTTCTGAGGGCTTTGCAAGCTGCTCTTTAATTTTGAGTGAATCAAGTTTGGACCCGAGGCATCTTGTTTATCCTACTACGCATCTAACTCTGGTTAGGAGGAAGAGAAGAAAATCTCCGAACTTGTTTCACATAGTCTCAGTCTTCTGTACCTCCCGGTCATCATCCTCTGTCTCTGACAAGGAAGTAAGAATACTGAAAGTTTAGGGGTCCGACTTCCTTTCACCAAGCCTCTCCTCACGCATCCCACGCCATGATTTCCTGGCAAAGTATTAAAGAGGAAGTTTTGTTGACATGAAGCAGGCAGAGCTGTCTGTACATGGTAATAAAAGTTACCCCTGAAAGCTAAGACTGTAATTTAAAGATGGGAAATACTTACATGCAGACAAGCATGGAAATGAGCTGAAAATCTCCTTAAAGGTTCCCTAGTTGAATTACATTCAATGTCCAGTTGAATTACATTTCACACTCGCCCCAAAGAAAAAATGTAAGAGAGTCAGGGAGGGTGGTTTTCCTGTCTGGTTTGGTACTTATCCATTACACACACACACACACACACACACACACACACACACACACGTTTTCTGACACACAAGTCAGTTTCATTACACTCAAAATGTTTTCCTGTGTATCCAATCCATTTCCCAGGGACATTGCTGCGTAACATGGAAATTTTTGTACTTTTGTACTTCAGGCTGACCCTGAATTCACAGCAATCCTCCTGCCTCTGCCTCCCAAGAGCTGGGACTACAGGCATAAGTCTCCACACCTGGCATTGTTGTACATGGTTTCCACAGATCAAACCTGGCAAGGCAGAGGCTGGAACCAATGAGCTAAATTCCCAGTCCTTGCCCAAAACTTTAACTGGTGACCAAATGTCATCCAAATCACCTGGTATTTAAAAGACCTTGAAGGAAAGAGAAGGTTAATAGAGTAGATTTTTAAAAACTTATCTGTTTTTTACCCATCCTACAATCATATATTTTTTAAAAGGCTGAACCTCTCTCCCCACCCCCATCTCTCCCCTAGTCTTTTTTGTTTTGTTTTTGTTTTTGTTTTTTTTGAAAAAAAAACAGGGTCTCGCTTTGTAGTTCAGGCAGGCCCTCAGCTCAGCCTCCAACTCATATCATAGCAATCCTCCTGCCTCGGCCTCCTGAGTGCTGGGATTACAGGCGTGAGCCACCACGCCCGGCACTGTGGTATGTGGTACTGATTGCTGCTGGGGTGAGTCTCCATACCCAGTATAGTATGTGGATACCGGGGATCAAACCTGGGCCCTTGCACTTGCAAGGCAGGCGCCGGAACCACTGAGCTAACTCCCCGGCCCTCTCCCCTAGTCTTTTGAGACAAGGTCTCACTATGTAGTTCAGGCTAGCCTTGAACTCTCAACAATCCTGCCTCAGCCTCCTCAGTGCTCAAACTACAGGTGTGTACCACCATGCCTGTCAGGACTGAACTTCTTAAAGGGCCAGAGTTACTAGGGATAAAGGATGTACTTGAAAGTACATTCATAATTTTGTCATATGTTAAAATACCCAAAATGGATTTTAAAAGAAAACCCTTTGCTTTCTTGTAATTTTAGTACAATCTGTCTCAAAAGTAATACAATTGTGTTTTTGTCTGTGTGACTTTTAACAAAAAAATTATAAATGAGTTTGTAAGTAATGGTCTGTTGTTGAAGAGTTAGGAGCATTTTGGTTTTAGTGGGTTTTTGGTTTGTTTGTTTGTTTGTTTTACAGCACTGGGGGTTGAACTCAGTAGGCAAGTGCTCCACCACTGAACTGCACTCCGAAGCCCTGGGAAACTGTTTAAATCATATTCTCAGTTGTACGATAGAATAGTGCTTCTCAAACGATGACCACAGGCAGGCTCTGCTCTGTGAATTGTGGTCTGAGACAAGAGAATCAAAAATTAAGTGTAAAGGGCCGAGGATTTAGCTCAGTGGTTCCCTTGCCTGCCTCACAAGCACAAGGGCCCATGTTCAATCCGGTAATCACATACAGCAGTGCCAGGTGTGGAGACTCATGCCTATCAGCAATCAGAACCACATAGCACAGCGGCGGGTACAGTGGCTCACGCCTGTAATCCCAGCTCTGGGGAGGCAGAGGCAGGAGGATTGCTGTGATGTGAGTTTGAGGCTGAGCTCAGGGCCAGCCTGCACTGCAAAGCGAGACCCTGTCTCAAAAAAATTATTTTTCTTATCTAAAATCAGCAATAACAAAAAGATTTAAATGGAAGCCGGGCATGGCGGCTCACACCTGTAATTCCAGCACTCAGTAGGCAGAGGTAGGAGGAATGCTGTGAGTTCAAGGCTAGCCTGGGCTACATAGTTCAGGGCCAGTTTGAACTAGGAAGTGAGACCTTGTCTCAACAAACCAAAAGAAAGAGAGAGAGAAAGAAAGACTTCACTAGATTTGAAGATCTCCAAGGAGTATGTTTATTAGTTTTGCTTTCTTGTTTATTTATGTTTTACATATGACTTTTCTACCTCACAGTTCAACTGTCTGCTTTCTCTGGTCACGCCATGGTCCCCTTCAGTGACCCTATGATCCCGTCATATCACCAAGAAAAAAATTTTTTCACTGTAGAGATTTCGCTGTCAGACAGCAGTCCTCCATGAGGAGCAAGTTTGTCCTGAAGGGGACATTGAGGAGTATCTGGAGATGTCCTAAGTTGTTATGACACAGGACAGGTTGCTGCCAGCATCTAGCAGGTAGAGGCCAGGGGTGCTTCTAAACATGCTATAAAGCCTGGGACTGCCTCACAACAAAGAGTTATTTGGTTCAAAATGTCAGAAAGGGGCCAGGGATTTAGCTCAGTGGTTCAGGTGCGTGTCTTGCAAGTGCAAGGGCCGGGATTCAATCCCCAGTAACTACATACAATCCTGGGCGTGGAGACTCACACCCAGCAGCAATCAGTACCACATACCACAGTGCCGGGCGTGGTGGCTCACGCCTGTAATCCCAGCACTCGGGAGGCAGAGGCAGGAGGATTGCTATGATATGAGTTGTAGGCTGAGCTCAGGGCCAGCCTGAACTACAAAGCGAGACCCTGACTCAAAAAAAAAAAGTCAGAAAGACAACTGTAAAGTAAAGTTGGGTTTTCCCCTTTATTTGTTTGTTTGTTTGTTTGTTTGAGACAGGGTCTCATTATGTAGTTCAGGTTGGTCTTTAACTCACTTTATAGCTCAAGCTAGGCCTCAAATTTATAGCAATCCTCCTGCCTCAGCCTCCTGAGTGCTAAGAGTACAGGTGTGCAGTACCATTCTTGGCTTCTAAAGTTGAATTTTTAAAATGAATTTTAATGAATGAATTTAATATTGTTTTCTATAGTGGAAGCCAAATGGTTCATAGCTTGCCCAAAATCTGATTTTGGTTTGTGATGTGGAACTTAGAGATTGTGACTCTGATCCATATTCACAGAACTAGGCCCTGACCTTTTTGTTAAATTACAACATGGCAGAATTGCTGTGATGAAAACAGAACATGAAACTTACTATTTAAACTCTCTTCCCTGATGTCTGATTGTTGTGTTTCTCTAAGGACTACTTGGAATTTGTGTAATATACGATATGACCAGTCAATAATATTAACTATGAATTGTATTACTTTTTTCTTTTTTTGAGACAAGGTCTCACTTTGTAATTCAGGCTGGCCCCAAACTCACTATGTAGCTCAGGCTAGCCTCAAACTCGCAGCAATCCTCCTGCCTCTGCCTCCAGAGTGCTGAGATTATAGGCATGAGCCGCCAGCCTGGCATTGTGATGTGTGGTACTGATTGCTGATGGGCGTGAGCCACCACACCCAAAATTGTGGGATGTTGTTACCAGGGGATTAAACTCAGGACCTTTTGTTGGCCAAGCAGATGCCAGAGCCACTGAACTAAATCCCTAGCTCTATATTACTATTAAAAGAGATGTATCCTTTATTTGGACTATCAGATCATAAACTGGTCTTCTTTTGAATATATGTCCACATTTGATAGCTAGTATTTTTAGTCACAATGCCTTTGAGGTTTAATTTGTTGGGAAGCCCCCACCCCTGCCCCTTTGCTGAGAGTGGAACCCGGGGCCTCACACATCCTAGGCAAGTGCCTTTCATTGAGCTGTATCTGCAGGCTATTGTGACATTTTTATAATATATAAATTCACAGCTGGGCCCAACAAAGATCATTAGTAGCTGAGTTTATATTCTGGCATCTTCCTGGCCGTCAGTCCAAATCCAAAAAGGGATACTTTTTGTCTTGTGATACATATGGTGCATGAATGAGAAGTTTCCTACTTGTAGTGGAATTAAAAAGTGATATTCTTGGCATGTTTCTCTTAGGAGATGGAGATTCCTTCTCTAGAGTTGGGAAGGAATGTAAATAAGGGTTGGAAAGGTCATCCTTAGGACTGACCTGGAGACTGGGTATGGTAGCCATGCCGGGGTTTGTAATCCCAGCACTCGGGAGTTTAAAGGGCGAGTATTGCTGTGAGTTCGAGGCCAGCCTGGGCTACAGAGTGAGTCCAAGGACCACCTGATCTACATACCAAGACCTTGTCTCAAAAAAAAAAAAGACCCTGAGCATTATGATTTCTGATCATTTGGCAGAAAGATATCTTTCTAAGGTATTTTGGTGACCTCTGGACTCTGAATATTCCATAAGAAAACTGCCACTTACTGGCCTGCAAAATACTGTCGAGTATCCAAGTGACCTGGGATTTTATGATGGGTTTTTGTTGTTCTGTGATGTCGTGACCAACAGCCTGAGCTGCTCCGAGAGTCGGGGGAAGAGCGAGGCGGCCTTTGTCCATGGGACTCAGATTTGTATTTGGATTTCTATCAGGGTTTGTCTGTAGGTCCTCCGTGCGCAAGGAACTGGTAGGGAAAAGGGTGGAGTGGGCAAGAAGTCCCTGTCGCTCCGTTTGAGCACTGCCACTGTACTTCCTGCTGTTGATTTCTGGAGCTTGTCTTGTGCTTTCTTGTGATGCTGTGACCCCCCCAACCCAAAATGGAGGTACTAGATTCAGTTGCATGTGATAGACCATGTCTCACTGATTTTT
>PVIR01043187.1:0-11858 GCA_004026965.1 Petromus typicus | reverse complement strand
CCACCTTTTCCATTCAATGATTTCTTGGAACCATTCTCTTGGTTTTTATTGCATAATTTCTGCCCTGATCCTTATAATTTCTTGTCCAGTGTGAGCTTTGGGTTTGTTTTGCTCCTCTCTTCCTAGTCGCTTGAGGTTCAGCACTAAATTATTTATTTGAGCTTGCTCCGTTTTCTGGATGTAGGCTTTCACTGCTATGAATTTTCCTTTTAGAACTGCTTTCATTGTGTCCCATAAATTTCTATATGTTGTACTGGGGTTATTGTTTAGTTGTAAGAACTGCTCAATTTCTCCTGTGACCCATTGTTTGGTCAGCAGAGTGTTATTCAGTTTCCATGTGTTTGTGAAGCTCCTGGGCTTTCCTTTGCTATCCAGCTCCAATTTCAGGGCACTATGGTCCGAGCGTATACAAGGGATAACTTCAATCCCTTTATATTTGCTTAACCCTGTTCTATGAATCAGCACATGGTCTATTTTGGAGAATGATCCATGAGCAGCTGAGAAGAATGTATATTCTGATTTTGTGGGGTGAAATACGCTGTAGGCATCTATTAAGTCCATTTGCTGAAGAGTCTGGTTGAGCTCAAGGATTTCCTTATTGGCTTTTTGTCCAGTCGATCTGTCTCTTTGTGACCGTGGGGTATTGAGTTCCCCTACTATTGTTGTATTGGAGTTTATCTGGTTTTTCAAGTCCGTTAATATTTGTTTTATATAGTTTGGTGCATTAGAATTAGGAGCATAGATATTTAAGATTGTGATTTCTGTCTCTTGGATTTTTTCCTGAACTAAAAGATAGTGTCCATCTTTATCTCTCTTTATCAGCTTTGGCTTGAAGTCTATTTTGTCTGCAATTAAAATCACCACTCCTGCTTTCTTGCTGTTTCCAGTCGCATGGAGTATAGTTTTCCATACCTTTACTTTTAGTCCATGGGTTTCTTTCTGAATTTGGTGTGTTTCTTGTATACAGCAGATTGTAGGATCTTGTTTTTGGATCCACTCTGCCAGTCTGTATCTCTTAATTGGCACATTGAGTCCATTGACATTAATGGTTATGACTGATATAGGTAAATTGAGTGCTGCCATGTTTTCCTGTTCTTGGCTGTGTTTTTCTACTCCTGCCCTTTCCCCATCAGTTTCTTGTTTGTTCCCGTGGGTTGACTTGATTAGGTCTCATGGATTTGTAACTTTCCTTATTTTTCTCCAAGATATTCTTTAAAATGTTTTGGAGCACAGGTTTTGTATTTGTGAAATTTGAGTCCGTTGACATTAATCGTTATGACTGATACAGGTAAATTTAGTGCTGCCATTGTTTCCTGTTCTTGGTTGTGTTATTCCGCTTTCCTCCTTTCCCTATCAGTTTCTTATTTGGTTTCATGGGTTGACTCGGTTAGGTCTCATGGATTTGTAACATTCCTTATTTTTCTGCAAGATATTAAAATGTTTTAGAGCAGAGGTTTCGTATTTGTGAAGTTTTTCAGGTGTTCTTTGTCATGAAAGTAGTTTATTTCCCCATCAATTTTGAAGAATAGTTTTGCAGGATACATTAGTCTGGGTTGGAAGTTGTTTTCCTTTAGGGCTTGGAAGACTTCACTCCAGGCTCTTCTTACATTGAGTGTTTGAGTTGAGAAGTCCGCTGTCATCCTGACAGGCTTCCCTTTGAATGTAACTGTTTTCTTTTCTCTGACTGCTTTCAGTATTTCATTCTTTTTTTGGATATCTGGGACTTTTGTCATGATATGCCTGGGTGTAGATTTTTTCATGTCACGGGCATGTGGCATTCTGTATGCTTCATATATTTGTATGTCCAATTCTTTAGCTTTTACTGGGAAATTTTCTGCCATTATTTCTGTGAGTAGCTTTTTGATATCTTTAGAATTTTCTCTTGCTTCCTCAGTGACTCCAATCAATCTTATGTTATTCTTTCTGAATCATCTATGTGCTGTGGGATTGACTTTTCATTATCGCTTGCTTTTTTCCATAGATTATGCCTTTCCAGTTCATTGGTTGAGATCCTGTCTTCTAGCTCTGAAATTCGGTCTCTTGTCAATTTCATTCTATTGCACAAACTCTCATTTTCTTTCTTAGTTTCCTGGACTTCTGCTTGTAGGTGTTTAAAAGGTTCCATTGCTTTTGCTATCTTGGATTCTATCAACTCCATGATTTCCTCTTTAGCTTTATTAATCATCATGTTGACAGTGTCCAATATCTCTTCTTTCATCTCAGAGATCAGTTCTGATTTCCATTTTACTAAATCTGTTTTGCTTACCATTTTCGAGGACCCTAGAGACTGGGCTTCACACTTCTCTATTTTCCTTCCTCCCGTGTTACCTTGAGATGAGAATCTTTTTTTCTGAGACTTTGAGTGTTTCCTCATCTCTGACCTGCCCTATTTTCTGGTGCTGTTTGTTGCAAGTAACTTTCCTCCTAATAGTTAGGAACCTTAAAATATCAGTGTTTCCTGGGTTGCTCTTGACAGTCTGTATTGTGACCTAAAGAAAAACCCCTGGTTCTGACACACCATATGAGGCACTCAATCAATACAGTCAGAACACCTTCTCCCATCTGCTTTAGAGGCAGGAAGTCTCTGCCTCCTGAACTGCTACAATAGCGCTGCCTGAGGTTCCAATGGGCCCACCTACCTACCAATACAGAGTCTCTGGGCTCACTTGTGAAGTTGGCCTGGAGGCCAGTAGGCTGTAGGCCCTGTGCAGCTGCAATGGTAGGAACTTATGTTCCAACAGACCCACCTACTCAGCAATACAACGTGACTGGATGTGCTTCTTCAGTTGCTGTGGAGAAAGTCAGACTCTGACCTGCTAACCTCAGTCCCTGGGCACTTTTCAGGTGTGGTCCTGGAGACCATTAAGCTCCAACCCTGGGGCAGATTCAGTGGCACAGTCGCTGTTTCCCAAGCCACCCGCTGCTAACCTCAGTCCCTGGGCATTCTTCCACTGTGGGTCTGGAGGCCAGTAAGCTCCACCCCAGTACAGATTTGGTGACGCAGATTTAGTGGTGCATTTGCCATTTCCCAAGCCACCCACTGCTTAACTGAGTCCCTGGGCGCTCTTCTGGCGTGTGCCTGGAGGTCAGTAAGCTCCAACCCTAGCATAGATTTGGTGGCACAATCTAGCTCAAGGCCTCTTAACTTCTTAACGCCTTCTCAAAAGGTGAAGTCCAGGTGTCAGAAGAAGTGGATCACTGTGGACATGAGCCGGAAGTGTTTATTCACCTTCATCTTCCTTTGACTCTGTCTTCTGGATCCATGAGGTGATTGACTTTCCTCTGCTCCAGCCCTTCCTGTTATATCTGGAGTGTATCTGTACCTATGAAGAGCATGACCCGATATTTATACTGTCAAATGCAGTAGTTGCACGCACAGAACACACAGGTGAGCTCCATGGAAGCTAAGCATGACAAACCTGCTGCACACGAAAGTACTCACAGCAACCCTGCAAAGCTCTGGGTACAAAACTTTCCAAATATTTTCCCCATTTTTTTCATCATTTCTAGGTGATGTGATCAGGATAAAAGAGAGGGAAGAAAAGAGAACACAAAAATTAGTGGCTCTTTCCTCCTCTCCATACCGTAGCACCCAGAACAGAGGATCAGAACAGCTCTAAGGAAATCTCCACAATTTTAAAGTGGACTGGACTTTGCTATCTACAAGACAGTTGTAGTTTTCTTGTCATTTAATATGACTGTTTTCTTTTTAAAATGTCAAGTAAATAACAAAATCTAACACAGCATGTTTAAAGATAGGAATGAAGGAAATGGAGGTGTTTGTAGCTTTTGCTGTGTTAAGGTATGACTAATAAACTTTCATTAATTAATTTAAATATCTATGCATGCACAGGGGTGCTTTCACCTGGGGCCGATAGATATACAAACTCAGTATTTTGGAGGAGACCTCTGTTTTCTTTAAATTCCTAGAGCTGGGCATGATTTAGATATTTCCCCATGCACATGTGGTTCCTGTGATATTGGTAGAGCAAAACCACCTTTTCTATAACTACACACTAAAGATATCAAACACTATTAAGGCTGGATCCTTTTGTAACCTAAAAAAACTTATCAGGCTCCATATTTATTCAAATCATAAAAAGCTTCAGAGTCCTCTATAACTTTTCTCCTATGGAAGTCCTATCTAATCCACTTGGATAGATTTTAGATTCAGTATTTTAAAGGTAATAGTTCAAGTTATGTTCTCTATAGTGCAAGAGTTTAAGGAAGGGGAGAACAAGCAAACTTACAGGGCATATCAAAAGAATATGGAGAGATCTAAAAAGGACAATTTGCAATAATCTGAGAAAATATTGTTAAACAAAATTGAAGTTCACCCTGAAATATAAAGTAACTTGAGTACATGCTGATATAAACAAGTGATTGAATTAATAAACTAATGGAAAAATGAAACATCTCCAATACTGAAGAATTATAAATAATTTATGTAAATACTCTGTACTTTACAAAAGTGCCCAAGCTCTCCATCCCTTTACTAAGGGGTGTGCTTAGTGACTTGCTTCCAAAGAGTGTAAAAAAGGAGACTCAGTTCTAAAGTGCAGAAAACTGACAGCAGTATCTTTAGCAGGTTATCATCATCAGTGGGTAAATCCTTGCTATGAGTCTGAATATAAATTGTCCCCCAAAGGGTCATTAACTGAGACTTTGTCCTTCTGTGCTGCAGTGCTCAAGGGTGGGGCTCTGAGGTATGATCACATCTGAGGCTTCTGACTTTATCAAAGGATTGTCTGTTAATGAGTTCACAGCTGAACGGACTCTGATCAGGCTGGAGGAAATCAGTCTGCTGGCTACTATTCCAAAATGACTCAACCATGACCATGCGCCATGATGCTCTGCCCACCTTTATAAAAAAAGGAAACCAGACAACCATAGAATGAAGCATTTGAAGCCAAAATAAACCTTTCCTTCTTTACATGAGTTTTTTTGTGGAGACAGTTTTTCACAGTGACAGACAGCAGCCTTGTCATTAGCTTTTAAGGAGAATGGTCTTCCCTTCTCAGTGACCTTCTGCTCTAATACTTCCAAGTAGTCTAAAGATGAAAATCAAGAGAAAAATATCAGACATGCCTAAACTGTGGCACATAATTTGTTATACCATGGGAATTCCTCACTTAAAGTAACTAGAACAAAGAAAATCTGGGAAATTCTCAAAGATCAGTGGAGGCTGAGGTTTAATAACTAAAAGTAATGTAATGTTATTATTGAAATATCAAAACAGCAAAAGGGCATTAAGACAAATTGTAAAATTCAAAGAAAGTGTGAGGTTTAGATGACAGTAATGTACCATATCCAGTGCTGTAGTTGTGATAAATGTATTTCTGTAATGAGAGATATTAACCGCTGGTAAGTTTGTTAAGGAATATCCCAGACTCTGTGCTATTTTGGTAAATTTTTTAAAATCTAAAACTATTCTAATACTTTAAAATTCATATGTAAAGGAAAACAGTAGTTTTATCAGAGAACATATACATCATAATAAATAATGGACAGTAATCAATAGAGGAAAACATACCAGGAGATGTGCTCCTAAAGAAAGGTATATGCATACAGTTTGAAAGATGCTTACTCACTTGGCAATAAATTCCACCACTATTGCATAATGATCTTATTTTTATCTAAAAATAAATAAAAATTATATGTACTTCATAATATTAAAAAGAAAATAATTATCAACACAAGAATTTATTGACATTTTCTTTTCTATAATAAGATAGCAGGACTAACAATGGTGTTAATAAAAGTGATAAATAGGCAGCATTTATTCATTTATTCAAAAACATGTATCAGGCAGTTACTCTGTGCTAAGATCCATTCTAAGAATGAGGACATCAGTGTTTTTTTGTTTGTTTTTGTATTTTTATTATTATTAATCTTTATTGGTACATTAAATATACACATCATGATTGCACTCCATAATGGGGATTTGTACCAGTATAAGACACAACTTAATTCTCATTTTTTCCCATAGCCCTACCCACCCTACCACCCCCCCATATACATAAAATTTGTTTCCTTACTTTTTTGTTACAATCTCAACATTGTCCCCTTTCGCGTTATTTTACATTGAGCATTTTCTATTGCACAATATATAACACACAATGCTAGGACTCATTTACATCTTCATTTTCTCATACCAGAGAAAAGATGCGATTTTTTTTTTCACAAATAGGATTTTATTTATCACTATTAAAAATCTGGATTTTAAACAGACTCTTGGACTGGAGGTTCAGTGTTTAAATAGAGAATTATCTCTGCCTTTATGGAACCAATATTCTGGTCAGATGTTTATACAGAAGTTATTATATTCCAATGTTCTATTAATTACTTAACACATATTGACTCACTGAATTATTTTACACTGTACAAGATTATTACTGTTTTTAATCTTAATTTTGTAATTAAAGAAAATCAGTTAAACCAAGTTTGTGTAATTTGAACAGGTTCAGACAACTCATTATCAGTGTGACCACATTTCAAATGCATCCTTGTTCCAAGGTTGATTCTTTTCGCCTTTACATTCTGACCCCAAGCTTAGTTTTTTTTTGTTTTTTATTTTTTGTTTTCAGGTTTTTTGAGACAGGATCTCGCTTTTATGGTTCAGGCTGGCCCTGAGCTCAGCCTCAAACTCACATCACAGCAGTCCTCCTGCCTCTGCCTCCTCAGTGCTGGGATTACAGGCATGAGCCACCACACCTGGCACTGTGGTATGTGGTACTGGTTGCTGCTGGGTGTGAGTCTCCACACCCGTATTGTATGTGGTTACTGGGGATCAAACCCGGATCCTTGAGCTTGCAAGACAGGTGCTGAAACCACTGAGCTAACTCCCCTGCCCCACTCCAAGCTTAATTTTTGACTGTTCAGACTTTCCCCATCTATGATCGCCTTGTGTATGCACAGGAGCCTGGTCAGGACTGTGTCAATAGTGAGAATTCTGCAGCTCAGAAAGGCTGTACCTTCACAACTTCCTTGACCTGCAGCACAGAAGTGAAGACACAGACAAGAGGAGGCTATGATCACTCCTCAAGAAGGCTGGGTCTTAGAAAATTGTATTTTATTTGTGAAAACAACAACAGTAGTAGATCTCTAACAATAAGGACAAGAGACTGGGGACTGTAAGTTCAAGCCTTACCTGCACAGTTTAGAAATTTATTAAGACTTTATCTCAAAGTTTAAAATAAAATGCATTTTGTGTGAGTGTAATATGGGTGAAAGAGTTCAACACAAAGGTTCTGGGCACATTTTCTAGTACATCTTTCCTCCCAAAATATGTAAACCAAGGAGTCCTGGTCATTGACACATAAAAGTCCCAGCAAAGAACTGTCTACAGTCCCACAGTTGGTCAGCTTGCCCACTGCTGGGACAAAATCTTTGACTATTGAAAAAAAAATTTAAGAGAGTGTTTTATTTCAGTCCACAGCTTCAGAGATTTCAGTACATGGTCACCGGGTTTGCCTAGAAACACTACAGAAAAAAAAAATTGCAGTTGATGACATCTGGGAAAAACAGAACAGGGGCATCAATCCGGGGAGAGGAAGAAGCTAGGAGCCAGAGAACATCGCCAACATCCGGCCCATCACGTCCCACTTCTTGTGGCCCAGCCCGGTTCTTAACAGCTTCCTCAGGGAGGAGCTCAGTGATGGGCTAATTCGGGAAAGGCTGAGGTTCCTGAGATCCAGCCACTGTTCTTCCTTCTCTCAGGGTTACAAACAGGTCTGACTGGCTCAGAACTTCATATTCCAGAGCTGGCCCTGCAGATTACTTGGTTAGAACAAAACTGTTTCCCCTAGATGGAAACAAAGGACCGTTTGGTGGATGGATTAAGGGAAAATAAAAACATGAGGGTTTGCATGTCAGTAAATTTTAAATAAATATTAAACTATAGTTTTTTCAAACACATATGAGTTGAAATCATCATGAAGCATTTTATAAAATGTTTTTAAGTTTCAACACTGTTCTCAAAGAAAAAATATCTGATAAAAGAATAAAAATGTAACAGTAATGATTTGATTAAAAATATTAGATTGACCTAAATAAACACAAAAGTATGCAAGTTAGTAGGTGAAAGTATTTTTGAACTTTTATTTAATAAAGCAAAATAAAAATACGATTTTATTCTTCACATAAATAATAGACAATAGGGGCCAGGGATATAGCTCAGTGGTTCCAGGACCTGTCTTGCAAGCACAAGGACCCGGGTTTGATCCCTGGTAACTACATAACAATACTGGGCGTAGAGACTCACCCCAGCAGCAATCAGTACCACATACCACAGTTCCAGGCGTGGTGGCTCACGCCTGTAATCCCAGCACTCAGGAGGCAGAGGCAGGAGGATTGCTATGATGTGAGTTTGAGGCTGAGCTCAGGGCCAACCTAATCACAAAGTGAGACCCTGTCTCAAAGAACCTTAAAAAATAATAATAGAGAATAGAGATTATACAAACTATTTTTGATGAGAAAGGGATCAGAGTTGGAAGAAACAAGGAGGAAGAAGGGATAAAAGATGAAAATGAAGAGGACTTTTTATGTATCATGTACATGTTTCAATTTCCATGGGTAAAATCACTATAATCACTATATATCACTATAATCACTATTAATCACTATAGATTGAAAAACTGTAGTAATAAGAAAAATAGTTTTTGAAATGCACATTTATCCTATTATGAGCATAAATAGAAAAACTATGAAAAGTAACTTAAATGTAAATGTAGTGAATAGACCACAAATCTAAGAGAAAAGATAAGAAGTATAAAGGTTCAAAATAATAATAAAAAGTGAAAACACAAAGAACTGTATTTTCACCTATAAAGTAAAAATATATATTTTATTATAATTTTAAAACCCCAATTATATTTCATATAACTACACTTCCAGTGAAAACTATTTTAAAGCTCTTTGACATGAATTACTGTGACTTAAAATGATAATTATCAATGTTGATTTTATATAATTGATCAAGTTTGAGCAATTAGTGGTATATTAAAAGAAAGATGAATATAAGTTAGTGTGATCTCAATGTTATATATATTTTATACAGACAAACTTACATACAAAATATAACACAATTTTGATGGAATTGATGTCATGTTTGTACTTTGTTTTCCAATGTATTTTTAAAACTTTTATTTTTGTGAATGCAGTGAGTAAGAAAAATGACAGCAAATTAATTCACGTTATTCAGTAGGCAAATAAGTTTTAGAAAATCATTATGTATGGTTAAAACACACTAGTAAAGTTTGAATATAGAAAATAATGCCAGAAGAAGGTGAGAACAACAGTATGGTGGTATTATTCTTTTCCCTAATCTGAAATAAATTCTGAGTCTAACATATTCAGATATAATGTTGTTTAAAATAAATGTGTCTAGCTTTCACAGGGGGTGAGTTTATCATTGTATAGAATGATTGCATTCTCTAGTTAACAGGGTGAACTTGGTTTTCAAAGAATTGAAAATATACTAAAAAGAGTTAAGAAATATAGCATTTCACTTAACTATTCCCAGTGATGAGCTGGTATTTCATGGTATATGGTTCAAAAATATTTTTGGCAATCACTAAATGACAGAAATTACATTGTCTGCAAGACTATAATACTAAAACTAACAATATTAACTCCTTTTATCTATTACTATATCCTCAAAATTGGACGTGTGATAGTAAGTGCTACTGTTTAGTTTCATACCCTAGAGCTGGAGCTTAATAGTTGCATGATGCAGATAGTGAAGTAAAGAGAAGCAGGTACTACACTGCAACTACAAAATCATTTTCATTGTTTGTCACAAAGACACATATCTGTTGATTTAGATACATTTATTTAATATTAGAATTATTTTTCATTTTAATTTCTTTGGAAAAAGCAGCATTCCTAGTTATATAAGTAGGTGATTCTCTTTACAAACCATAAGAAAATAATCAAGTATACACAATATACATTGTTTTTCATTTAATATATAATGTAATAAACTTTGGAAGAATTTATTGACTTAACTGTGTGGGTAGAAAAGGTGAGTGGTAAATATATTAGAGATAATGCTAAACACATTCTATTATTTCATCAATAAAATAAACGCACATGGAGACTATTCAAAGCTAGGTGGAATTTCAGGTGGTGCACCCACCAATTCATTTTCAAAAGAAAAGAACACTGAAAAATGAAACTATTTAGTTATTATAATTTTATGAGTCCTCACAATTTACATTAAGCTTAGTGCTGTGACAGATGCTAAGATGAAAGGAAACTTTCAAATAGAAATATCTGTATGTTTTCCATAGAAAATTTATTTTCAATAGATGCTAAATATTTATAAACATGAAGGTAAATATAATTTTAAATTGTGACAGTTTGTTATAACATATTTTTACTTATTGGAATTTTAAAACAGCAAGAAAATTTGCATGTTTCTACTTGGATATTTTTGAAATCTCTAAGGAACTATATGTAATATGATGCAGAGGTTGCCATGGAAACAAGTTATTAAAAACAACAAAATAATAACAAGTATCTAGTACATATTCATAAGGCTTGTACATAATTACAAGCAAATTTTATTACCATGTTTAGTAACTTGTCCATCATTCTTAAAATTAGGTTGTCTTTTTTGTACCGTGTTATTTTTTGTCACTAAATAGTAAAACATACATAAGATAAATTTGTGTTCTAAGGTCAAAAGAATAGAAAAAATATTCAAAACTTTAAGCAAATTTAAAAATATTATCTGCAATCGTATTTTATTTATATAGATATTTTGTATATTGCTCCTTTATAGTAATTGAAGGATACTTATAATTATTTTCTAACATTAAATTTCCTCAGGGTACATATCACATCTTTTCTCTGGTATGAGAAAATGAGTCCTAGCATTGTATGTTATATATTGTGAAATAGAAAATGCTCAATGTAAAATAGGGTGAAAGGGGAAAATGTTGAGATTGTAACAAAAAAGTAAGGAAACAAATTTTATGTATATGGGGGGGTGGTAGGGTGGGTAGGGCTATAGGAAAAAATGAGAATTAAGTTGTGTCTTATACTGGTACAAATCCCCATTATGGAGTGCAATCATGATGTGTATATTTAATGTACCAATAAAGATAAAAAAGAAATTTCCTCAAATCAGAAAATACTTTGGAAACCATTGCTCTATATTTTGGAATTTCTATAAACAGACCTACAGAAAAAAATTAAAGGTAATAATGCTTTAAAAAATAGATATATCCTTCAAATGAGGGATTAATAGACATTGAATCTAAAGCTTCACATGGCCTAACTTGTCATATCACTACAAAACTAATGGCAGTTAGTCTTTGAAAGTCTTTACATGTACTGCAAAGGATCCCCTAAGAATCTACTCCTATCACAATCACTAAATTCATTTACATTTTTAAACACACCATTGCAGAATATAAATACATTGTCATTTTTTGTTTTATTAACAAAATTTATTTTACTCTTTCTAGCAAATAAATATTGAACATTTTTAAAATGAAAACATCTGGATTCTGAGTATGATAAAGAAAACTGGAGGTGGTCCTTACCTATCCAAATAATAAGAAAAAAATAATTCTCCAAATTATGACTTGTGAACATACCACAGTGCTGATTGTGAAAGGTAGTTAAGTGGTACAAAATGCAAGGAATGAACGAACTGCACTCTTGAGGTGTTTCAGTGTGGTTCTGGCCCATTTGTGAGGTACACAAAGAAATGTGGCCCTTTTTCTAGAAAGAATACAATAAGTCACTAATGTCACATGATATCTACAGTCTGCACAAAAAAAACCCCTGGGTCTACATCCAAGAGGAGTTTGAACCAGAAGGGATCTTTCTGCTCACAATTCACTCAG
>PVIR01043186.1:0-11829 GCA_004026965.1 Petromus typicus | reverse complement strand
ACATAAAGGGCAAAGTAACTGTCAGTGGAAAGCAACAAGGTAGACTGACTCCTAAGAAGGTAAAATTTTTCAGTTGATGAGACCTGCACTCCCAGCCTGGATAAACAAAAACACTGAAGACTAGATTGTGACAGGATCACTGCAGGGGATGCAGGAGTAATGAATGTCCTATGTTTCAAATTTCACTTCCATAGGTTTTTCTATTCCTGTTAAGTTAATTTTAGATTAGTAAAAAAAATACATCAAGGAAAGAGGAAAAGTAATGGCAAAGGATGTCTGTGTGAAAGAGATAGAGACACAGACACAGGGAGAGAAAGGTTGAGAAAAATGAAGGAGGAAACATCATCAACTACTATACAGATTCAAACTACTATATCAAACTACTGTACAGATTCAATATAATCCTGATGAAAATCCCAACAGCATATTTCACAGATCTAGAGAAAAAAATCCAAGCTTTCATCTGGAACCACAAAAGACCTAGAATAGCAAAAGCAATTCCCAAGCAACAGGGACATGCTGGGGGTATTATAACCCTGAACCTGAAACTATACTATAAAGCCACCATGATAAAAACTGCATGGTACTGGCAAAGTAACAGACCCGAGGATCAACGGAATAGACTAGAAAATCCAGAAACTACTCCAGATACATTGATCCACCTCATCTTTGACAAACGAGTCAAAAATCCTCAATGGAGGAAAGATAGCCTCTTCAACAAATGGTGCTGGAAAAACTGGGCTTTGACCTGCCAAAGCCGAAAACTAGATCTAGCTCTTTCACTGTGTACCAAGCTAAAATCAAAGTGGATAAGAAACCTAAATATTAAAACAGACACTCTGAACCTGCTGCCAAACAGGTTAGGTAAAACTATTGAAGACATTGGATTAGGGAAAGACTTCTTGAACAAAACGTCTATGGCACAGAATTGGCAGCAGAAATCAATAAATGGGACTTCATTCTTTCAAAAAGCTTCTGCACAGCAAAGGAAACCACCAACAGAGTGAAAAGGCAGCCAACAATGTGGGAAAAAATCTTTACCAGCTGTTCCTCACACAAAGGGCTACTATCTGGAATATATAAAGAGCTGAAAAGAAATCAGCCCACCCAGATTTAAAGATCCAATTCAAAAATGGGCATCTGAAATGAATAAATACTTTTCAGAGGAAGAAGTAAGAGCAGCTAAGAAGTATATGAAGAAATGGTCAACATCATTAGTCATTTGAGAGATGCATATGAAAACAACATTGAGATTTCATCTCACTCCACAAAGAATGGCTGCAATGTCAGAATTAGCCAGCAACAAATGTTGGTGAGGCTGCGGAGGAAAGGAAACCCTCTGAACTGCTGGTGGGAATGGAGACTTGTACATCTTATGTGGAGATCAATGTGGAGATTCCTCAAAAAACTGGGATTGGAAGTCCCATTTAACATGGTCATTGCTCTGCTAGGCATATACACAAAGGAATTAAATGAGAATTTTACAGCGACATATGTGCACCCATGTTTATAGCAGCTCAGTTTGTGATTGCTGAGTCTTGGAAACAATCCAAGTGTCCATCAACTGGAGACTGGATAAAGAAGATGTTTTTCTTTTATAATACGGAGTATTATTCTGCCACTAAAAATGATAAGATTGAGTCATTCATACGCAAATGGATGTACCTTGAGGATGTCCTCATAAGCAAAATAAACAGGTCATAGATGTGTAAATATCACATCTTTTCTCTAATATGATAATATATAGTTGTAAATGAGTTCTAGTATGTATAGTTGATATTGCGAAGTAGAAAATATTTAAAAGGAAAGAGTGTAAGGGTAAATAACGAGGGGAAAAGGAATGTGATAATAATAAAAAATAAAACAAAAATTGTGCATATAGGGTGCGAGGGGATGCAGGGCTTGGGGAAAATGGAAAAAATGAGAATCAAGTCATGTCATATTCTGGTACAAACTGTTAATGTTGAATGTGATTATCATGTGTTTTCATAATGTACCAATAAAGGTAATTTTAAAAAAAGTAATAATAATGAGAAGATGACTGGGGATTTAGTTCAGTGTTTCTGGCATCTGCCTTGCAAGCTCAAGGTCCTAAATTCAATCCCTGGTAACCACACATCAAAGTGCCCAGTGTGGTGGCTCACACCTGTAATCCCAGCACTCAGGAAGCAGAGATAGGAGGATTACTGTCAGTTTGAGGCTCCCCTGGGCTACATAGTGAGCTCAGGGCAGAATGAACTACCAAGCGATATTCTGTATGAAAAAAAAAAGAATAATGAGAAGATTATATCAGTATTCTAACAGTATTCTAATTTTGCATAAAATAAAAAAGTCAAATTTCTTTTTCTTATTTAGTGATTTTTCTTCCTACCATTCTATGCCTCAGGCTTCATGTTGATCTCCTGTGTTAGTTACTACTGAAGTTCAATTATGTGCTTAGAACTACACCAGTGTGTGAATGTGCATCTGTGAGATATCTTCTAAAATTGCTGAGTCAATCATTAAAAACAGTTAAGTCATTTGGGAACAGGTATGTTAATGTGTTGGTTAGGAAAGAGTATCAGTACCACTAAAATAGGCAAAAGAAAGGAGCACTGTTTTTCTCTTACCCCTTTATGGAAAGCAAATTTCCTAGTACATTTTTTAAAGTTTGTATTCTGTTTACTACATGTACATGCCTACTGATAGGTATGTGTGTGTGTGTGTGTGTGTACGCACGCTTATGTGTGCTGAGAGGTCAGAGCAAGTGTATTCTCTTTTCTCTTACAGACTCACAACCTAGAGTGTTATCTAAGTGGAGAAAATGGAAAACTACTATGTCAGACACCATAACGTAATTTCTGTTACTGGTACCCATGGTTATAGGTTGGCAGCAGATGGAAAATTCACTTGCAGCTTGGCCCGGGGATGTAGCTCAGTGGTTCCGGCACCTGTCTTGCAAGCACAAGGGCCAGGGTTCAATCCTGGGTAACCACATAACAATACTTGGCGTGGAAACTCACCCCAGCAGCAATCAATACCACATACCACAGTGCCGGGTGAGGTGGCTCATGCCTGTAATCCCAGCACTCAGGAGGCAGAGGCAGAAGGATTGCTATGATGTGAGTTTGAGGCTGAGCTCAGGGCCAGCCTGAACTACGAAGTGAGACCCTGTCAAAAAAAAAAAAAAAAATCACATGTAGCTAGAAACAAGATACCAGGGTGTAGGTAACCCTTGAAGTTGATCCTGAAAGGCTATTAGCATTTTAAGTCTTTGTAACTTTCTAAAGAAAGGAAAGGAGGATATGATTACGTTCAGAGGAAGGACAAAGGAGCAAAATCTTCCAGGCAGTAAAAGAAGTACTGTACTAGCTAGATATCTAATTGAAGCACCTATTATATATCGGAGGCATTTGTGTTAGGGTAGAGGAGTTGTCAGAGGGATTCAGCTCAAAATATCTATGTAATGGTGAAATAGTCTATAGTGTTTGCTAAATCATTCATCTTAAAAGAAGCAAAGTGGAAATCTGTCAGATCTCTAACAATGGTCTGGAGTTCTAAAACTTGAGAGTGTATTTCTTCAACTTTTAAATATTATCTCTTTTGAAATACTTTTAAGGAATTACAAAGAAAATGTTATTTCTAGCTCGGAAAATTAGCTGCAAGTTTTAAATGCCACAATGTAGAAACAACTGTGACATTTACTGGCTTCTCTAACTCTAAAGAAAGAACCAGATGAAAATGTTAACAATGTAGTGAAGATATGGTTTTCATACTATTTAAAGAATAAAAACACATCAAAAATGTTTATTCGCATATTTATAGGGGAAGAGATGAGAGAGACAGAGACAGAGAAAGGGAGAAAGAGACAGACAGATTCAGCAGAGGAGTTGAAGATAATCCATAGAAGTGATGTTATTTAACAATTGAGTGCGCGAAAAATGCTCCTTTTGGTAGAATCGCCATGACTTCACACAAGTGATGTGCTCCTCCTGAAGTGACATTATTTATATTCATTCAGGCACAGCCCAATTAGATTAGGAGCTGCACGAATTGGTAAAGATCTATAAATGATAGAGGGTTGATGCAGGAAGTTAGCTTTAACTTTGGAGTTAAAGCTATAAGTGATGTAGTTTGAAAGATATGGTATGAGAAAAATTAAATGTTGATAAAATCTGTGCTGCAGGAATAATATCCCTTGAAGTGAACTTATTAGTTCTCGTGGACTGAAATTGTCCTTTTATTTAGGAGCAAAATTTTCTTATAATTTTTATAGTGTTATCATGGGTGCAGATGGTGAGTATGACTATAAATATGAGTAATAATAAAATTATAATATCTCCTTATAAGTATGCATAAATCATTCACTAAGCTCGATTTTGGTGTGTGTGCTGCAGTTCACCCACATGTGAATGAGCTTCCTGAGCGACCAGGCACGTACTAAGATGGTTGATCAGAGTCTGTTTGTCTTCATCTATAATTGAATATTTACTAGCCTCATAAAAGTCCCTATTTTTGTGCCTACGTATCTTTTCTGGAAGCAAAGGAGAAGGAGAAAGCAGAAAAGAAGAGGAAACTAACAGTATCTTCCAAGTAGGGAGATCTTAAGAGCTCAATGCTATTATTATTATTATTATTATTATTATTATGCTATTAATATGCATGTGGAAACATGGAGGCACAGTGCTACTCCACAAAAATCTGTTGAGTGCCTGATATATTGTAGGGATATTTTCGGCAGTTAGGATATAGATAGATAGATAGATAGAGAGATAGATAGATAGATAGATAGATAGATAGATAGATAGATATCTGCACTGTTAGGTCTTGCATTATATGAACTTTGAGTTAACATTATCTAGATTTGTATATTGTTATTTGCAATTTTAGATAGCCTAACCATAGCACCTGATTACTACATGCTCTGAAATAATTGCTTGAATGTCTACTCAACTAAAGCAGTGCTGCCCGAAAGTACACAGCCCTGGATAGTAAAAAGGATAACTTTGGAAAGATAGAAGTTTCTAAGAAAGCGATAGCACACTACAGTGAAACTCTTTCCTGTGAAACGTGCCTGGAAAATGTCTTTGTTAGTATGGAAATTTTACTTGTTTTACCAGCAAATCCTACTTTTGAGTCTTTTTTTATGATCCCCCAAAAATCTGACTAAGGAAAATTTTATACTATACATAAATAGTTGTAAAAATATGTTGTTCTTCTTGTTTTATTGGTCTTTGAAATTTATGCAAACTATTAAGAAGGCATGAGTAATAATTCTAATGTCTGGTAGAATAAGAAATGAGACCATTGGTTTATTTTTCAATAAATCACAACTATGAGAAGCAGCCAAACAGATGAAACTCCAAATGTGAAAATATAGTCATGCTCTTCATCTCACGACAGGTATTTCAGAGTGAATTAAGGAATTATATCTCACACATTAAGCATGTATAGTACTGTGAGACAAAATAAGAGAGAGAGAGAGAGAGAGAGAGAGAGAGAGAGAGAAAGAAAGAGAGAGAATATCACAGCCTAATGGATTAATTCCATGGGCGAAAATAAACCAAAAACCCTACAATATATCTTTCACTTTACAAAGATACCTGTAAAGTAAGTTACCTGCTCTCCAATGTTATTTCCCCCTCCTGTAATGCTGTTTTCTGTTCTGTCAGCATTGTCAGTGTATGTGGCTTCTGTCCTGGGGAGAGTAATTCTATTATATGGCAGATAAAACAAGGGGATATGCATCAGATTATAAATAACCTAATTTTGCTAAGGAATTTTACATCTTAATCTGCTGGACTATCACTTTCACTTAGGCTCTGAAACCAAATTATGTTATTGTGTTCTGTGATATAATTTAATAACTCACCCATAAGGAAATGTCAGGTCGCATTTTCAACAATCCAGGGGCCATTAAGCCAGATGGAAGGTCATTCTGTTTGAGGATTGTAAATGAACCTGTCCAACAAAGTTTTGGTTAGGGACAGCCAAGGACTCATTATGTAGTCAATTTACCCAACTGCTTGCAAGAACCATGCCAATGCCAAGGCTGCTCTGTCCTTTGAAGTTTGAAATGAATCTGAACATACAGGGATTTTGACTTTAATCAGGCCAAAAAGGAAATTGGCTTTGCAAAAAGCAGTGATTTCCATATATTGCTTGGAACATTAGAATAAAAATTGAATGTATTGTTTGAATGCTATTTGGGTATTTTGTGGTTTTACTTCTTATTCACTTTCCTTTTGCGCTTCTAAATTCTTTCTTTTCTTGATAGGGAAAGACACAAATACACACACACACACACACACACACACACACACACACACACACACACTCTAAACCATGGAAATGAGAACAAAACAGTACAAAGAAATCTATGCTTCTGAAAAGTAAAAATGTTCAGTTAAAATAATTAACTTTTCTTTGTTTACTTTCTGAGTTCCTCAGTACAGCATGAAGTGAAAATGTTGATTACCCACACTAAATAAATTTAATGTGAGTAGTATATATATATATAATTCAATATTAATTTTCATTCAAACTTTAACATGTGCATTTAAAAATCTGAATGTTTCTAATGGTATTTCAAGTTTTCTCTGTAGCAGGGGACGCAGAACTAGCTGTTCATAAAAGGGAATAGGAAGGAGGGAAAGGGAAGAGCATAAAAAATTAAGATATATTATATGTGTAAAAACTCTCAGGCTGGGGATTTAGCTCAGTGTTTCTGGTGCCTTCCTTGCAAGCACAACATGTTGAGTTTAGTCCCTGCTACAGCAAAAGAAAGAAAGAAAGAAAGAAACTCTCTGATGATAAATACAACCATTATTTATTACAAACATGTACAAGTAAAAATTTATAATAAAATATTATTATGATACATATATTTTCATTTTAGAAAAATGAGGGATAAATCTTAATGATGTATCCATAATCCATTACCTTTGGTAAATTTTGGCCCTTTATGTATTTACATCTTTCACAGCATGGAATGTACTTCCTTGGATATACCAATCTTATATGTAGTCAAACTTCTTTATTTGTGAATTTCATTTTTCAAACTTACTTACTTACTAAAATTTATGTACAACCTCAAAATCAATGCTGTCAGTGTTTCTGAATCTATTTGAAGATAGGTGCACAGCAGAGAAACAAAGAATTAAAGATTGCATGAGCTTCCAGATGAGGCAGAAAAGGCCTTTCTTGCCTCAATTCTTCTCCAATAATGACCAGAGGTCAGAGCAGGCTGGGGACAAAGCAGGGCAGGGTTTGCAGCCCCCTCTCTGGGACCTGATGGGTGGTTAGGGCTAAAATTCCAACTCTGGATTTCTTAGGAGGCTTCAGTGCTTCTTGAGCCATTTTGTCTTTTGTAAAATAAAGAATAGATAATCTTTCAGAATGCTTTGCTTTTAGGATTTAAAATTATAATCTGTCTGAGAGAAGTGAGTGATATTTCCCCTGGGAAGACGTTTAATAATTGCTAATTCATTATTTCCAGGGACTTTGTATAATGCAACTACCACAAATAAGGAAAATTAACTGTATTTCTCTACCTCTCTATTCATTACAGTGGCAGCTTGGTTCACAAACTTGATTTGTTGCACATTTTGGAGGAGATGGTCACTTTTGTGTTTTGTAGAAAGGATGGCTTTGTTCACATTTGTCATCTTGATGCAGAGTTTGCAAACAAAAACTACATTTTCCCAAATCCTTCTGTTTGAGAACCAAATTGTTTGCAAACAAAAGCTTTCCTGAACCAACACACCACTGTGTTATGAACATTGTACTACACCATGAACTGAGAACAATACAAATATTCATTTTTATAGAACATGAATATTTTATACATGTAAAGAAGTGCCTTTCAAAATACTCTTAAAATTGATTTCAATATTATTTTACACGTCTAGATTTTTTACTCAGAATTCTTAAGAAATAAAAGGTGATCAGTGATAAAAAATTAAGTAAATGCTTAAAATTTTTGAAGAGCATTATAGTAAAGGGCACATTGCATTAATCCCCTTCAAAATACTCTCCTCTGCTTCCATATGCTTATCCTGTCATTCTTACCATTTTTATAAGCAGTTCTGGAAGATCTCTTAGGCGAGTGTCCTTATAAAGTGTGATCAAAAACATGGTAAATGCTGATGCCAAGTACCATGCAGTAGGAAACGAAGCTTATACAAAAACGACACTGTATCCACATCCACACTCTTCACTGTCTTATACCTTGAGACTTACACCATGCAAGTCTGCAGCCACGACAGCACAACTAAAGAGACTTTGGGAAGAGAACTTCCAGAACTGCTTCTGACAGAGGCAAGAATGATGGGCAATCGTGTTCAATGTGAGAAAAATTTTGAAGGAAATTAAGGGCAATGTATTTTCAATGAGTTAACAATATTTTTACAATTTAAACATACACAATATTTTCTGGTCACCCCTCATAAAAGCTTATTTTAATTTGTCAATGTTTTGCACTTTATCTGCAATGAATATCCATATGCACAAATCACTGGGTTTGTGAATTTATCTGAAAAGACAACAATTTTACATGTTGGAAATATAACATAGTAGTAGTGTATAGTCACAGTCTTTCTCTGCTCCCAAAATTTTAATCAATGTCATTATCTATATTATTCCTACAGAGCAGGGAAAAGGTAATATAAGTCTTCATTTGATATGTCACCAGAGTTGAACTGGGGTCCAAAGAAAGTGCAAGAAGCATCTTGGAGTCTTGTGAATGTGCCTCCTACCAGAGAGAGAAAAAGAATAAAATGCAGGGCCATTTCAATTTGTTCAAAGTAACATAGTACAGAAAGTAAGAAAAAAATTGCATTTGAGGATTTTGGAGCTTTTCTGCCTATTCTCCAGTGAATAGCTTTACTACAACATAGTTATTCACACAATTTTTGTGTACACATGAGTACTGTTTCCAATCATTGTGAACCTAGGAGTTAGAGTTGGATGATGAAACAGAAGTAATCCTAGACAGCATATGGTAGAGGCAAGTTACATCAGCAAATGTAGAATAGTATCTAGGTAACAGGTGCACTTCAAAAGACACCCTTTGAGATGGGAAGAGAATGATTCAGAGGGGCCTGACCCCTTAACCCTTGAGTCCTATGTTCTGATCCTAATTCTGACAACACCTGAGTAGCTGAACTTGAGAATAACTCTTGAACTAAATGTTAGTCATAAAAATTCTCTTCATCTTATTTTGTAAACATACATTCCTCATAAAGTGTAGAGTAATGTAGGAAACCATGTAGTGCTTTTGACAAAAAGATCTTAAAGCAAAATGTGTTATTTCAGTGTGAGTTAGTTGAATAGTTCATCTTGTCTTCCTATTTCACTTGTTTTTTATATCATGGGAAAACTAAAAAAATGGGGGAAAAAAAGATGCAGAAGCAGTAAAGGTTAACTTGTCCTCTCACTATTAAGACTGCTACTTTTTTACCTACTTCCCATCTTAGTTATTTGTGAGAGGTCACTAAATCATTCCAGATGAAATATCTCTTGAATTCTGTACAGTGGAATAAAGTGGTATAAGATGATTATATATTGATAATGTCATGAGGACCTTGACATTGATAGCACCATTGTAGATACTATGCCTGCAGAAAATGAAGACATAGATGTCTAATCAAATTGCTATTTCAATCTATTATATAAGTTTTTCACTACAGTACTCAATATATAGAAAACTTCTCTCTTAAATTACCCCAACTATGAAGCAGTCTATCTCCACTACTGACAGTAAATAATTGAAAACAATTATCCTTGTGTTTAATATTACCTATCGTTTTATAACAGAAACAAACAAATGGTAAAAAAAATCTCTGCTGGATCTTAGATAAAACTCCATCTAGACCTTATGTGATTAAAAGGATGAGTCTGAAGTATATATCTACTAAAGTCATAGATCGGTTGATAGGCTTTATGTTTTTATAGATGCCATTGATTTTAATAATCTATGTGATGACAAAAGTATATATATATATATATATATATATATACTACAAAAGTATGTGTGTGCATATCTATCTATCTATCTATATATATATATATGTATATATGTCTATATTCTCAGATAATTTAGTCTCAAGGACAAATAATGAATACAAATACTTACAAGTTGGGTAAAGTGCGTTGTCGGGAGTCAGTGTTCTCTTAGAAAACTCTTAAACTTTCTTTTAAAAGCCTTGCCTGTGATTATATCAGACTCACCTGGAATAATTTTCTCGTTTATCAGTGTACAGCTAATTGATTGCAGGGTATAATTTCATCTGCAAAATTCTTTCAAAGCTGTGACTATATATAGTTTGAGTAAGAGAAGTATAGATGCTTTACAATTACTTCCTTCTAATTCGCGACTCCTCTAAGAGAATATTTGCTTGCAGCTCAAACTACTGGGTGTAATAGTCAGCTTTTGTGCAGCTGGCACCAGATCCCTGACACCCACAATGGAAAGGAAAGGTTTAATTTGGCTCACTGTTTCAGAGGAAGCCACCCGCAGTCAGCTGACTCCAACGGAAAAAGTCATGGCGGTGGAGTAAAGCAAATTCATCCCTAGCCGGCGCCTCCTCGCTGCGCACTACAGGATGAGCTGGTGGACCCTGGCGAGCAGAGCGCCTTCACCAGCCAGTCCCCTCCCTGAAGCCTCTCATCCAGTCGAGCTGACAGTTAATACTAACTGGCACATGTGAAAGAGGCCAGGAAAGAAGCTCTGGGACCCGTAGTACAGACTACCACATTTGATACACTTACAGCTGCCATAAGGACGCCATTTGTCAACTTGGCATCCAAATACACTTTTTAAAATCACACCGAATCTCCAGCTAGGGGCTGTAACACGGTTATGCTTTTGCCAGTGTCATGTAATGCCTCATGTTCAGTTGAAACTCGACTCATCGGTTCCTCAGAAAACTGCAAAGTCTGTCGGTGAGTTTCTTCTGTCTTACAACTAAAATTCTAAAACCATAATAGACTAAACGAGATAAATATTTGATTAAATACATACAGATACATTTATATCAAAATGAGATAGAAACAGTTATAATTACCACAAACCTCTTCTGAAACTGGTCACATGATTGCATAAGGACGATAATGAAGGTTTTCCAATCCATTACATCATACAAGCTTCTCCCTCAGCAAATCTTCAACAGGCTGGAGTTCAGTGCCCAACGAGGTGACTCGAACACAATTTCTGAGGCTCACCCACTAGTGCTGCTAAAAAGAAAATTAAAATGCACAGAGCTTTCTTACTTGGAGGGTACTTTTACCTCATGAGCACTCCGGTGCTGTGTTCCATGTGGTGATGATCTGTATTTTTTTGCTTTTATGTAAATAGGGACGGAAGTGATGTTCACACCACTGTGAGACAATAAATACTATTTATTATTATTTAGAAGTTATCTTTAATTCTATAATATATTGATGACCATTGTTATCATGCAATATATTTCTCTTACTTTTTTTTTTTTTTTTTTTTTAGACATGGTCTCCCTTTGTAGATCAGGTTGGCCCTTAGCTCACTATGTAGTGCAGGCTATCCTCGAACTCACTGCAATCCTCCTGCCTCTGCCTCCTGAGTGCTGCGATTACTGGTGTGAGCCACCATGTTCAGCTCCTCCTACTTTTTATACAACACTCATCTATTTTCTTTGATTGTCTTGCTCATCTCTAGTAAGTTCAATGAGGGTAATACATACAGTAGAGTGCAATGAGCAACAAAGTCTTCTAAGGTCTCTGGCGTCAAAAGTCAGTGAATTCAAGCCTTCTGCAGAGTTCTTTTTGCCAATGCCATGATAATTTCCAGGCTCGAACAGAGGTCACCTCTTACAA
>PVIR01043185.1:0-11836 GCA_004026965.1 Petromus typicus | reverse complement strand
AAGTGGTTGACAACTTGTATGAAAGTTAATGTTCAAGAGATTTTCAGTTGAATAGAGTATTAAAAATGAAGTTGGGAACAATTTTGGTTGGTACTAGCTGTTACAATATTGTGTCCAGAGTGCAAAGGTGTTAAGAGCAGAGGAGTGGTACATACTACTTACTGTGCATGTAACGTGGGACGTTATCTCAGTTAGGTGTAGAATTAAAAGTAAGAGATTTTTGGGCTGGGATGTAGCTCCGTGGCGCTGTGCTGGCCTGGCAAGTGCAAGGTATTGAGTTTGATTCCCGGTAACAACAAAATAAAGAAAGAAATTTCTCTACATAATTATATAATTTTTCATGATACGATTAAAAGATGATTCCTCAGACATTGCAGGACAGAGTGTAAAACATGCAGAAGCTTTTGAGTGGAGTTTGGCAGTTTCTCAAAATGTCAAATTATCATGTGGCCCAGCAATTCATCTGCTAGGTTCTTATTTGGGAGAAATGAAAACATATCCCTGTCAGGGCTAATAAAGTAATGTTTATAATAGCATTAGATTGGGTGATTAGTCCACAGTTCTGTAAACATGCTCAAAACTACTGACTTGTATACTTAAAATGGATTAATTCTATAACATGTAAATTCTATCTCAGTGAAGCTGATGATACCAATAAAAAGAACCTACTGCTTTCTGTGTGGCAACTGCTATAATCCCAGCTGTCTGAGAGGCTGAGTTTGTGACCAGCCTGGTCAATAGAATGATATATACAAAGGAAAAACAGAAACAGCTGATGCTCAAGATAGGAGATGGCCACTGTGGGCTTCTCCCCGCTGTGGAGGTCTAGTTTAAGAATATGTTCCCATGTCCCTTGGATAGGAGCCAGAATCAATGGACAGAAGGAAGTCCCAGTACTAACACTAACCCTGTTCACTCTGTAGCTGAAGGCTTTAAAAGACAGTGATTCAGAATTATTTGTATATTTGAGGATCAAGAGTAAGTTTCTCTGTAATCTCTAACTGCCATGGTCTCAAAAAGAATAAATATTTTGGGTAGGAATTTAAGAATACTCAATATTTTAATCCTAATTTCTATAAATGGTATAGAAGGAGAGTCTTTGTCCTCAGATAACTCTGACAGGAGCAGAGTATGACCCAGATATGAAGGATATTGCACCGTTGGAGTACCGGGGGCTTAAATTTTAAATGACATGCATAAGTCTGAACTCCCTCAGGAACAAGAAAGAGGGAGACCGGACTCTCTTCCAGTAATCAGCAAGGCAGCCCCACTATGGTGGCAGGTAGAGAAGGTAGTTTGTTGCTGGCAGCCGTAGCCCTTCCTAGGACTGACTTTGTGAGGGCTGGAGGGGTCCTTCACAAGCTTGACAACTCTGCCAGGGGCTCATTCACTTCTCTTCATCGACTTCAGGTTAGAATAATATGATATGTACATGTTACAGTTCCCCAAGATGAATATAGTTATTATATATCTCAAACACAATCAAATAGAAAAATATGAGCAAGGTAATTCTATTAGTTTCTTTTAATTAAGCCATATAATTTATAGTTTGTTAATTTTGAATTTAAATATTTAAATGGCATTTAAAGACAAATATTAAGTGCCACAAATATTGAGTGGAGAGTTAAGAGAATTCCTTCCTTTTCCTTTTTTCCCTACAGAAACAAAGGGCCATCCTTTCTGGAAAGAGAACCTCTCTATAATCGGGAGGGAGGTGGCCTGAGTCCCGCAGAGGCCAGCTCTGAAGGGCTGTTCTCCCAATGGACACCAGCAGGGAGAGAGAAGGGCCGAAGACCAGCTCCTGGTGAGCTGGGGCTCTCCGCAAGGCAGCAGGGGACACCAGTCTCAGCAGCTGGGAACTGGTGGTGTGACAGGCTTCCGAGACGCAGGAGGCTGTGGACCCCTCCTGCAGTGGAGGACAGAGGCAGGGGTCCCGTGTTCAGAGGGCTGCCAGGTGGTGCACTGTCCTGTCTAGGGTCTCTCTGGCTGCCAAGTTTTCGCATGTCTTTCTACCTTCTCTTTTTTTTGAGACAGGGTCTCGCTTTATGGTTCAGGCTGGCCCTGAGCTCAGCCTCAAACTCAACACAGCAATCCTCCTGCCTCTGCCTCCCGAGTGCTGGGATTACAGGCGTGAGCCACCGCGCCCGGCACTGTGGTATGTGGTACTGGTTGCTGCTGAGCGTGTCTCCACACCCAGTATGGTATGTGGTTACCGGGGAATCAAACCTGGGTCCTTGCACTTACAAGACAGGCGCCAGAACCACTGAGCCAAATACCATCTCTTCACCACTGGTCACTTGTATCCAAGCCAGGCTCCACATTTTGTTCCTCTTAATCCAGTCAGGACAGTTGCTAAGGCCTAGTGGTGCATGCTTCTTATACCGGCTGAGGCTGGAGAACTGCTATACCTTGAAGCCAGCCTGAGCTACATAGTGAGTTCAAGGCCTCCCTGAACTGCATAGTGAGATCCTGTTTCCAAAAAAAAAATTTTTAAGGATTAATACTGAGCTGGGCATGGCGGGGTATGCCTATAATCCCAGAAGGAGGGAAGCTGAAGCAGAAGGATCACTCTAAGTTTGAAGCCAGCCTGGACTACATAGTGAGACCCTATCTAAAAAAAAAAAAAATTAAAATAATAAAATTAGGAAGTAAAAGCCCCAAATGTAGAATACAGGCATCTACAGAGTTCACATTTCTCCTGCTGAGGTTACTCCAGTTAAAGACAGTGGTCATTTGACAGAAAGCCCAGACGACTGCTTCTGGGTGTGGAGGGTATTTGTCCCTCCACTCTCCATGTGCGCCCGCGCCCAGTGCTCCGGAGACAGCCTCTTACCAGTGGCTTTAGAGAAGTCACGAGTTTGTGTTAGAAATGTGTGAACGGCCAGTGTTTGATCCACAGTCAGTCTGTGCAGCTGCCGCCCTTTCAGGACGTCTCACTCACTCAGGAAAGACAGCCACGCCCCTCGCAGGTGCTTGCTTGCTTCCTCAGTAATTTGATCAGCACCTGCTCTGAGCCAGGATGTGAGGGCCTGGACACAGCGGTGAAAACACAGAGAGGGCTTGGTCTTGTGGGGAGAGACAGTAAGTAAACAAAGAGGCAACGATCGCCCTGCGGTGAGGAGAGGTGCAGCGAGGCCCGGAGCGGGGAGAGTAAAATTAATTTTGAAAAAAGAATATGGCTGCTGTGGAAGAGATACAGCAGCAGGAGCAGAGCAGGGAGAGCGCTGGGAGGCCAGCGCTGCAGCCCAGGCTAGAGCAGAGGCCAGAGCCCAGTGTGGCGTGCAGAGCTGAGACCCGGATGAGCCTGCAGCTCACTCGCATCGACAGCAAAGCCGAGGGGATTGGATTCATCCTGAGGGACCTCGCTGCATTTCGGTGCTATTCACCAGGCAGAAAAGTTGAGACGAATTCAGGAAAGTGTGAAAGTAAGGAACAGTCCTTTTGGGAGCTAATTAATGTGTCCTTCCGGAAACAGTACACCAGGAGCGTCTGCAGGGTGAGATTATAAAGGGCATCGCTTGGTTTGGGGCGGTCGGCTACCCCGGGCATTCTCAGAAGAGAAAGATGGCCAGGCTTCCAGACAGGTCTTTGCCGAGGTCTCCTCTCGTGGCCCTGTAGGGGAGCAGAGTGGAGTCGCTGTCTTCTCTCTGCCCTCCAACTTGCTAGCGCTGCATCTTGCTGCACTGTGAGAGTCCTGGAGGGAGGGAATGGGAGACAGAGTAGGAAACTTCTGTGCTTCTGTGAAGACCTGGTTCGGTTCCTCCAGAGTTCACAGGGTTGAAAGCTGGCATTTTCTCTTTCAAGTCATCTTCAAAGAAAATTTCCCTTCATGAGGAGAGACTTCCTTTCCAAGGCATGGCGCTGAATTCATTTTTTCAACACAGGTCTCCCGACCTGTTGCAGGGCTCACAGCACCCAGGCCTGCTGCCATGGTAGGCTTTAGCCTTAGCTTTTAAAGGAGCAGGTCTAATTTCAGGTCTCTGTAGCTGCAGCCCCAGACAGAGACAGCTTTGGGTTCCTCCTTTCCCTTCCCTTTGGTGGTAATGGAGGGAGGGCCTCCTGATCTAGACAGCAAGGTAAGGCTGAGGCAGGAGGTGTGGGTGAGAACCAGTCCAGGAGATGAGCCGCTCAGCGGTGGCAGAGCCAGGCGTCAGGGGCTCAGCCCAGTTGTGCTGGAGACTTCTGCTCTTCCAAGCATCTCTTCCTGTATCACACTCTACTTTTCTCTTCTGTTACTTTCAAAAGGTTTCAGCAACCAAGGACCAAATATCCTGCTCTCTGACCTGTGAAAGGGGACCCAAAAGAAGCTGCTCTCAAGGAATTTAATCGCTAGCAGGAGTCCTTCAGGCCAGGGCTGGAAAAGGCACTTGGGAAGTGTTCTAAGAAAAAGCATCTACAATAAACTTCATTTAGTTTTTGAGCCTAGTGCCTATGATAATTAGGAAAAGCTATCACCATGTACTGACAGTTATTAAAAATGTTTTTTCCTAGGAGTTAAAAAAATATTGCTGAGAGGTTCAATAAAAATAATAGCAATCTTAATGAGTGCCTGTCATATTTCCTTAGGTTTGTCCCTAAATTAAGGCCTGCTTCCTTAGGCCAGGCACCCTTGAAATCCTCATCCACATATCCCCCTGTCCTTTCCAAAGTTCTTTACAAAATTTAAGAGTTCATTTTGGATATGATTATTCACTTTCTGATTCTTATTGTGACATCACCTTCTGGCTCATGCTGCATTTGCCTCCTAGGACACAGAGAATGAGGGACAGAATTTTATTTTCCTTAGGCGAAGAGGACCCCATGGGGCTTTTTTAAGAACTAGAAGATTTTGAATTCTTCAGTCTGCCTGTCCCACCACAATGTAAGTGTCAAGAGCGCCCCATTTCCTATATAAAATGCCCTAATTTACACCAAAAACATACAGAAAATGCATCCTTACAAAAAGGGTTGTAATTCAGCAAGATCAATTTATGCAGCTGAGAACCATAGTCAGAATGAGATTATTCAAAGTGGACCCTGTATTTTTATGCCTTGACTCCAGCATTCTAGAGATTTTCTTTATTTTCTTGCTTTATCCATTTTATTCTCATTCCATATTTATTATTGACTTTTAATTAATCTACCATGACAGTTGTCCAGTCTTTTAGTGTCTTACCTATAATCAGTGTATGGTTTCAAGTGAAAACTAGATTAATTTTTTAAAAGATTGTAGAGAATTTCAGAAAATTTTATATCAATAAAAGTAATTATATAAGGAATGGCTCTGTAGCCGTCGTCCAGCTTCAGTACTGATCACCTCATGGCTAGTCTAGCTTTTTATATTCACAGTCAACTTCTCCAGCACAACTGAATGACTCTGAAAAAATTCCTGATGTAATATCACAACTCTAGTTGTGAGAGAATAGAGAATAGATTCCTTTCTCTTCCTGTACTGACGCATGAATGACAATTCCAGATAACTCCCATTTCCTCTTAAGGCCTTTACTGATTAGAATACTTGGTCTTATAAATAACAAGCAAAATAGAACTAACAATCAAAAATGGAACCCCTGGAGGAATACTAAGGTGTCTCCTTAGAATCCTGGCTAGCCTACAACAGCAAGTCTCAGACTTTATTTTTATTTTTTATTTTATTTATTTATTTTTTTTAAGGTTTTTTGAGACAGGATCTCGCTTTGTGGTTCAGGCTGGCCCTGAGCTCAGCCTCCAACTCACATCACAGCAATCCTCCTGCCTCTGCCTCCCAAGTGCTGGGATTACAGGCATGTGCCACCACGCCCAGCACTGTGGGATGTGGTACTGGTTGCTGCTGGGCGGGAGTCTCCATGCCCAGTATGGTATGTGGTTACCGGGGATCTGGAATAGAACCCGGGCCCTTGCAAGACAGGGACCAGAACCACTGAGCTAAATCCCCAGCCCTTCCTGCCTTTGCTTTAAACCCTAGGATTACAGGTGTGTGTTACCACACCTGGCAAAAAATCCACATCATTGAGATGTGGCAAGTTCAGGGTGATGCGGCCATGAACCATGGACATAATGAAAGCAGTTCTAAGAGGAAAGTTTATAGCTTTGAATGTCCACGTCAACAAAACAGAGTGACGCCAACTGAATAACCTAATCATGCACCTCAAGGTGCTCAGAAACAAAAACAATCCAAATCCAAAACTAGTGTAAGAAAGGAAATTATAAAAATCAAAGCAGAAATTAATAAAAGTGAGTTCAAAAATACAAAGAATCAGTGAAACAGAGAGCTGGTTCTTTGAAAGAATAAACAAAATAGACAAACATTTAGCTAGTCTTACCAAAAAAGGTGAAACACAAATCAATGCAATTAAAAATGAAAAAAGGTGAAATCACAAGAGACACTACTGACATCTAGGTTTTAGTAATAACTTTCAAAAAATTAGTAATAATTTTAAAAACCTATACTTCAATACATAGGAGAATCCATGTGAAAAGGGTAGATTCTTAGACACATATGAATTACCAAAGCTGAACTACCAAGATAAACAAAAACCCTCTCCATCACAGGTAATAAAATGGAAGCCATAATCAAAATAATTTAAAGACTACCAACTAATAAAAGCCCAAGATCTGCTAGATCCACTACTGAATTCTGCAAAAACTTCAGGTAAGACTTAACCTCAAAATTTCTCAGACTCTAATGAAACTTAACGGGACGGAGTACTCCTGAATCCTTTCCTGGAAGTTAGTCCAAAATCTGACAAGGACCCAAGTTAAAAAAAAAAAAAGAACTGTGGGCTAGTCTCTTTAATGAATGTAAATGCAAAAATCTTCAACAACGGGGCCGGGGATTTAGCTCAGTGGTTCCGGCGCCTGTTTTACAAGCGCAAGAACCAGGGTTCGATCCCCGGTTACCACATACCATACTGGGCGTGGAGACTCACGCCCAGCAGCAACCAGTACCACACACCACAGTGCCGGGCATGGTGGCTCACGCCTGTCATCCCAGCACTCGGGAGGCAGAGGCAGGAGGATTGCTGTGATGTGAGTTGGAGGCTGAGCTCAGGGCCAGCCTGAACCACAAAGCGAGACCCTGTCTCAAAAAAAACCTAAAAAAAAAAAAAAAATCTTCAACAAGATACTAGCAAACAGAATGAAACAAATTATCAAAAAGATCACACATCATGGCTAGGTAGGCTTTGTCCTAGGGATGGGATGATGGTTCAACATAGTCAAGTCAATAAAGGTGATACAGCTCATGAAGAGATGCCAGGACAAAGGTCACATGGTCTTTTCAACTGGCCCATACAAAACATTTGACAATATCCAATATCCATCGATGATTATAAAAACCCTGAAGAAAATAGGTACAGAAGGATCTTACCTCAACTGATAAAAGCCATTTATGACAAATGTATAGCCAACATCATATTAAATAGGGAAAAGCTGAATCTTTCCCTCTAAAATTAGAAACAAGATAAAGATGTCTACTGTCGCCACTTCTGTTCAATAAAGTTGAAACATTTGCCAGAGCCATTGGGCAAGAGAAAGAAATAAAAGGAATACGTACAGAAAAGAAAGAAATGAAACTATCATTTCCATATGATATCATAGTCTACGTAGATGGTTCCAAAAATTTCACTGAAAGAATCCTGGAATTACATACTATATCTAGTAGTGTAGCAAGACACAAAATCAACACACAAACTTCAATATTATTTCTGTACACCAGCAATGAACTCACTGAGAAAGACATTAGGAGAACAATACCATTTGCAATAGCATCGAGAAAAATTAAATTCACCTACCCAAGGCAGTGAAAGACCTATACAACAAAAGTTGGTGCTCTGAAAGACTGCAGGAAATATCAGAAAATAAAATATCCCTTGTCCCCACTAATGCAGAACCAATATAGGCAAAACGACCATACCTTACAGGTTTAATGCAATCCCAAACAAAATGCCAACAGCATTCCTCGCAGAACTAGAGAAAACCATCTTAAAATTCAGTTGTAAGTAGACAAGACCCAAAATAGCAAAAGCAAATCTGGGCAACACGATCAAAGCAGAAGCCATAAACCACCCCAGACTTCACACTAGATTAGCTACAGGGATAAAAACTGCCCTGGACCAGCCCCAAACAGCATGTGGCTATCTGAATTTAAACAGAGAAACAAAAGCTTTATTACTATTGTTGAAAGAACGAAAGAGAGAGAGAGAGAGAGAGAGAGAGAGAGAAATGGAATATGTATTAAGTAGGCTGTTTAAAAACTGTTACGGACGATTTCAGTTGCATACAAAACAGAAAAATATTCGGACCCCATGTTATTTAATCTACTAATCTTGCACAATTTTCACCCACCACCTCCTAGGTCACCTTCCCTAGACACTTTGGCACGCAACTGCTGGTGTTTTTCGGGGATGGCTAGGGGGTCCAGCTCAGCACCTTGCACTTGCGGGGCAGGCACGGTGCCGCTGAGCTTCGCAGCCACCCCCAGCACGCACCTGCTCTGTGCAGACAACACCCACATCGCCCTGGGCGCCCCACAGTCACAGTAGTTCCTCCTCATCTCCGGACACTAGGTCGTCGTCTCCCATTTCCCTCGTTGCCTCCAGTATTTTTATCAGTTTCTTCGAACCAGAAACAAAGCAAGGTCCTGGATGGCAGCTCCCTGTTCATCCCAAGACGCCGGAAAGAAGCCTGAAGCCTGGCTGGGGACCCCAGGCAGCCCAGCACTGAGAGGCCGAGGCGGGAAGGCGGCGGGTCCCAGGGCCGCACCAGCAGCTCGGCTCGTTAACAGAACAGAACGGCCAGCAGATCGCGGAGCCGCAGCGCGGTCCCGGCCCCCGGGCCTGGCCACCCCGGGCCCGGCCGCCGGCCCTGGCTCCCCGTCCTCGCGGGCACCCCTCCTGTCCATGGCTGCGGCCGGGGCTCCCCGCGCTGGCCGACACTCCAGGCCGGCGGCCTTGCCGAGCTGGCCCGGCCCCGCGGCGGTTTCCTGGATGGAGGTGAAGGGCCGGGCGGGGCGCGGGGCCTCCGGGGCTGGCGGCGGCTCCCCGCGGCTTTGTTTTGTGAGATCCCAATAAGCGGAGAAAAGCGCTCGCTCAGAAATTCCCTGTAGTTAGTCCCTTTGCTGTGCTGAAAGTTGGAGGAGAGAGACTTCGTTCTCGAGCTCACAGAAAGCAGTAAGCCGCACACAATCATGAACTCTGTTTTCCTGAAGAATTGCAGAGAAGGGGCCATCGGAGACAAAAAACGGTCTCTTTCCTTTTTGTTTTGTTTTCTGATACAGGATCTCGCCGAGTGGTTCAGGCTGACTTTGGGCTCACTGTGTGATCCAAGATGGCCTCAAACTCGCTGCAGTCCTTCTGCCTCAGCCTCCCAAGTGCTGGGGTTATAAGCAAAAACCTGGTCTCTTTCAAGAAATAGAAACGGTTGTTTGAAAATCTGGCACGTGCCTGGGAGTATATGTAGGGTTTGCTCCTAGACTTACTAGGGTGGCTGAAAAACGTGATTACAGAAGACACTAGTCAGGCTGCCTATTTTTACTTCTCTAAGTAAATAGTTGATTCTAACTATATAGTTTGGTTTCAGGGAAACATGCTTATCTTCTAGACGTTTTTAGTTGCTGTCTTAGGTCTGAATATGTCTTTAAGGGCAAAGTTTGTTTATAGTATAAAGAACTTTACTTTGAGACCCAGCTGTCTGTTTGAGTATCATTTTGGATTACACAACAGCTTTTGGGAGGCTGAGGCAGGAGGACCATAGTAATTTAGGGTCAGTCTGAACTGTATAGCAAGACCCTGTCTCAAAATGAAAGAAAGAAAAAAAATAAAAGAGATTTCATGTGATGATACTAAATTATAGATAAAAATACAAATTTCAGATTTCTCTTATTCACAGATATATTTGGTTTTGATGAAGTTAACGTAGCAGGATGGAAAGAAGAGAGACTGGAAAACAAGAGTCTAAGAACCTGTATCACTTTTCATTAGAGATAATTGTTTTAGGGAGTAGTGGGTCTTCTAGGTACAGGCTTTTTATTGCTTTTCATTTGTATCTCCTTAGTCATATAAGGAGTAAAAGCTGGGAATGAGCTCATATTGATCCAACTGAAGTTCCACAGCAGGCATCTCATTTGGCAGCTTAGTCTCCAGACCCAGGGAACAGCTAGTTCTTGTGAGGGAGAGGCCAGGAGCTGGCTGAGATGTGGACCAGTGCACTAAATTAACTTATGGTTTTGATGTATGAAGATACCAACCATTAGACAAGGCACGTAGGGACATTTAAAACATGCATCCAGAAGCCAGGTAAGGTGGTACATACCTGCAGTACCAGAACTCTGGGAGGCTGAGGCAGGAGGACTGCAAGTTTGAGTCCAGCCTGGACAGCTTTGCTACTTAGTGAGACCCAGTCTTAAAATGCAATCTGAAAAGGGCTCAGAACGAGTGTAAAGGCCCCAAGATCAGTTCTGCATAACACACACACATGCGCACACACGCGCACGCACACGCACGCACACACATGCACCACTTACTGGATGAATGCCTAAAAAGAGGATTCTGTGACTGATAATTGCTGAACCTGGGTGATGGCTTCCTGGAGAACAGTTGTTGAAAATTTCCGTGAAAAAAGCTACAATGTGTGCTTTGAAACAGACCTTAGACTCACACAAACTATTACTAATGTGCATTGAGATGTGGCATTCTGATTTGTTTCCTCAGGGTTTATATTCTAATATGCGATTCTCTGATTTTAGGTATTAGCTAGAGAAGACATTGACCAAGCTGTGCACATGATATTACTCAGAGAAAACCATATGGTGAAGGTAAGAGTTGGCTCCAGACATGTCCTAAGTGGGTCCTGCCCTGGGAGCAAGAGAGACAGAGCAGCATGGCTGTGAGTGGATGTTATCATGTTTGCTTTCTGTAGCTCTGAAAAATACTTGAGATAAACAACTTTATTTTTTCCAGTACTAGGGATGGATCCCAGGGCCTTACTACTAAACTATGTCTCCAGACTTACAATTTTTAACTTTCAGAGAGAGTCTGGCTGTTTTGCCAAGCTGGGCTCAAATATCTCACCCTCCTGCCTCGGCCTCCCAGAGTGCTGGATTCTAGCCATGTGCCACCGGGACTGGCCCTGATGAACGACTTCAGAGGAGGGGAGGCTGTCTTTGCTCAAGGTTCCCCCAGGGTCACATGGCCTTACTGCCTTGGGCCTGGGGAACTGTCTGGAGCACGTGATGCAGCAGCGCTGCTCACCCCACAGTGGGGATGGCCAGGGTCAACCTGCCCTCTTTGGGGCTCAGCTCCAGTGACCTCACCACTCCCACTAGGCCCCGCCTCCTAACATGGACACCACCTCCACGTGGCACCTTCAACTGGGGACCAACACGGGGGCCTCTGAGGGACACTGAAGGTCTAATTCTATCTTTTTCTTTTTCTTCAGTACCAGGGATCGAACTCATGACCTTTTGCCTGCCAGGCCGGCAGTATCATCACTAAGCCAAATCCCTGGCCCTGAAGGTCTAATTCTAAACCTGAGCCCTGACACCATGTCCCAGAGACCCTTGAGGTCTGGTACTAAATAGAAATTCCTACTAAAACCTGCACCTTTTTCCTGTGCTCCCACACTACAGTGGGGCTGGGTCAGACCACTGTAAATGAATTTGTATTTAAGAATAATGTCCCATCAGTAACTGATAATCACTATGGGATTACTAAACAAAAGGGGGTGAATTTCAGTAAGAGGAACTGAAGATTGTTATAATAATACTTGGCATTTGTATTGTGATTTGAAGTTAGAGAAGAAGTGAGCATGTATTCTCATTGAGTGTTAAAAGCAGTAGTGGGATTAGCTTCCTTTTATC
>PVIR01043184.1:0-11864 GCA_004026965.1 Petromus typicus | reverse complement strand
CTGTTTGTTCCAAGTTACTTTCCTTTTAATAGTTAGGAACCTTAAAATAGCAGTGTTTCCTGGGTTGCTCTTTGCAGTCTGTATTGGGACCAATACAAGCTGACTGGATGTGCTTCTGCAGTTACTGTGGAGAAAATCAGACTCTGACCTGCTAACCTCAGTCCCTGGGCGCTCTTCCGGGGCAGGCCTGGAGGCCAGTAAGCTCTAACCCCGGCGCAGATTCAGTGACGCAGACTCGGTGCTGCAGTCACCGCTTCCCGAGCCGCCCGCTGCTAACCTCAGTCCCTCGGCGCTCTTCTGGCATGGGCCTGAAGGCCAATAAGCTCCAAACCCGGTGCAGATTCAGTGGCACAGTCGCCATTTCCCGAGCCGCCCGCTGCTAACCTCAGTCCCTGGGCGCTCTTCCGGCGTGGGCCTGGAGACAAGTAAACTCCAAACCCGGCGCAGATTCAGTGACACAGACTCGGTGCTGCAGTCACCACTTCCCGAGCCACCCGCTGCTAACCTCATTCCCTGGGCGCTCTTCCGGCATGGGCCTGGAGACCAGTAAGCTCCAAACCCGGTGCAGATTCAGTGGTACAGTCGCCGTTTCCCGAGCCGCCCGCTGCTAACCTCAGCCCCTGGGCGCTCTTCTGGCATGGGCCTCTCTATACACTTTTAATGCACAATCCAAAAAGAAAATTAAGAAAGCAATTCTATTTACAATACCATCAAAAAGAATAATACTCAGAAACTGACCTCACTACAGAACAGAAAACCTAATATTCTGAAATCTATAAAATATGTCTAAATTAAAGAAGATATTGTTAAATGAAATGACAATCCATATTCATTTCTTGGAAGATATAATATTGTTAATATATCAATACTACCCAAAATTATCTATAGATTCAATGCAAATCCCAGCAATGTGCTTTGCACAAATAGAAATATCCATTCTAAAGTTCATATGGAACTTCAAGAAACTCTATCCCACCTAAATAATCCCAAGAAAACATGACACTGGAAATTTCACACTACCTGATTCCAAAACTGACTACAACTCTACAGTAACCAAAGCAGTATAGTATTGCTATAGAAACAGATACTTTCTGGACCAAGGGAATAGAAGCGCTCAGAAGTATCCCCTTGCGTTTATGGTCAACTGACTTTTTACAAGGTTTTCAAGATCATTTAATGAGGAGAGGAGTTTTGCAACAAACTATGCTGAAAGAACAAGGTATTCATGGGCCGGGGATTTAACTCAGTGGTTCCAGGGCAAGCCTTGCAAGCGCAAGGTCCCTGTCTCAATCCCTGGTAATATGCCAGGCATGGTGACTCACTCCCATCAGCAATCAGTACCACTACCACAGTACTGGGCTTGGTGGCTCTCACCTGTAATTCCAGCATTCGGGAGGCAAAGGCAGGAGGATTGCTCAAAGCTGAGCTCAGGACTAGCCTGAACTACAAAAAGAGTTGTAGTTTTGAGACCCTGTCTCAAAAAAAAAAAAAAAATGAAAAGAAAGAAAGAAAGAAGGAACAAGTTACTCACAACAAAAAGTAAAAGTAAACTATTATGTTACAACCCTATACAAAATTTACCTCAAAATAAAGCTGAAGACTTAAAGTAGAAGCTAAAACTATAAAACTCTCAGAAGAAAAGATAGGAATGGGACACTGGATTTGATAATGATTTCCTAGGTATCACACAAGAAACACAAGTGACAAAAGTGAAAGAAGAGTTGGTATGCATCAAAATGAAACAAAGGGAAAAAACAACCTATAAAATGGGGAAAATATTTGCAAACCATACCTCTGGTAAGAAACTGATATCCAGACAATACAAAACAGAGTGATCTCAACAACAGACACATCCCAGTAATATTAACAAGTGTTCCTTTCATGGGGAAAACTAATTTAGGACAATATTTCCTTTATCTGCTTGAATTGCTGAGCAGGAAAGCAGAGGCGATCATGGTATACAAGAGTAGAAATCACCCCATCATTAATTTATTAGCTGTGAGAAAGGCATAGTGTAACTTCAGTGTATGTGCGCGACCAATCACTTGTCATAAGCTTGCATGAAAATTTTATTGATCTTTCTCTTAACTCACCATTATCAACATTTATACATTTATAGGAATTGGGACAAGGAACATACCTAAAAAAAGAGAGATGGTTAAATATTTAATGATTCATAAGTTCTTCGGTTTGGCATTTTTTCTTCAGATAAACATCTTTTGATTGACAGAGAAGTAAATATTATAAAGCCTCAAATACCATAAAATTTACCATAAGTGTACAATTCAGTTTTTGTTTGTTTTGTTTTTACTATATGCACTAATTCTAGAAGATTTTCACTCAACCCCAAAGAAACTCCATGCCCGTTAGGAGTCATTCATCACTTCCACTCCTCAGCCCCTGGAAACCCCAGTTTACTTTTCTTTGGCCAAGACTGGCCTACTGTGGAGACTTTGTATCAGCCATATGTCTAGTGGCTGACACATTGCACAGACAACTCTAGAGCACTGCTGCTCAAATTTCCTCACTGTCATTTTCTCCTTGGTCCATTATTATTTTCTTCTTCTGTCCTAACTCTGAAGGGCAAGTGTCTTCTTGAACTCTCAGCCAGCTGGCTACAACACCTCCACCCCAACGATGCTCTTTGGGGCTGCGCTGAGCTCTAGAGAGTAGAGGTATTTGGATGTGATAGACTTAAAGTGGAAAATGAAATCTGCCTTTTCTTTAGTTCCAAAGCCAGAAACTGAGGCACGGAAACTGTTCTAGCTTCCTGCCTTAAAATACACAAAACAAATGCTACAATGGGCCAGCCGTGATCACACCAGTTCTAGAACACAGGCTGGTCCTCATTGTTCTAGATACTAAGGAAAAAAATGGGATTGGGGACTGTGACACTAGGCTGGACTTTGTGTAGAGTTGAAAAACTATCTACAGAATGTACTCTTACATAATGGACAAGCTTCCCCCAGTGATAAATGCCAGTTTTCCAGCGGACCGTGGAAAATTGTCTATTTTTGGCCCCTCCGTGGGAGGCCATGGAACCCTTACTTGTATTTTGAAGAGCACTGGAAAAATGCAAATCTGTGTCAGCATTTGCTCTCGTTTGCAAGCAGCCTCTGTCTTTGAGGGAGTGGGTTGGAGAGGGGCAAAATCTCTCAATGGATATTTGGAATCAGATCAAAATAAATGAAAGGCTTATGATGTTGCTATTCTTAGGAAGTTCTATTCAGATTCTGGTTGGAACAGACCAAGGAAATGATGACAAAACATTTTAGCAAGACATCCACTTCCCAACCTTAATTGTTTTTAGATTACAAGAGGTTTATTATTATAGTCACTGTTCACTGATGTCTTTATTAGGAGTCACATCGGACTTCATGCAAAATACCTGACCAGAGAAAACATCAGACTGTGGCATTTCTTTTGAATTATAGAAGTCAGAATAAAGAAAAATGTAATTATTAGAAGATATGGATTTTCATAATTCTAAAAAAGCTTCGTCTTTCATAGTAGAATGATCATCTCAATAAATATATAAAATACAAACAAAAAATCGGGAGTATGTCTGTGGTTTTAGAAAGCCCATCATACAACAAATATGTCTGAATTTGACCACATAGTTCCTCAGACTTCCTTTAGTTGCTTTTTTTTAAAAAAATGTGAGGCCAGGGCCAGGGATATAGCTCGGTGGTTCCAGCGCCTGTCTTGCAAGCGCAAGGACCCGGGTTTGATCCCCGGTAACCATGTAACAATACTGGGCATGGAGACTCACCCCAGCAGCAATCAGTATCACATACCACAGTGCTGGGCGTGGTGGCTCATGTCTGTAATTCCAGCACTCGGGAAGCAGAGGCAGAAGCATTGCTGAGATCAAGGCTGAGTCCAGGACCAGCCTAAACTACAAAGTGAGACCCTATCTCAAAAACTAAAACAAATAAATAAATAAATGTGGAGCATACTGGTCTTACTTTAGAATTCCTTACCACTTCTTATGAAGCTATAGTAAATCAACACTTTTGGGAAGATCAGGATTTGTTGCATAAAGAGTTGATTTTTCACTACTACATCAGTGAATCATTTGTAAAGGGTCAGTTTATATTTAAGTCTCCAAAATCCTTCTTTATTATATCGGAAACAAGAAATATAAACTACATTCTACTCTGTGATATAGTTTCCTGCAATCCTATTTACCACTCTCTTTCCTCAGGCATTTTGGAAAAGTTATATTGCTATTATTTTGCCCATTTTTATTTCATCACTAATCTGAAAAATTAAAAACCCAAAATGCTCCAAAAGAAGTGGAAGATTTCATGCCTTATGCCATATGATAGATCATAGTCAAAATGCATATCCACTAAAAAGAGTATATAAAATTGCTTTGAAGATATGTGTGAATGGTGATATGAAACAAATGAATTTCTCTTTAGACTTAGGACTGATCCTCACAATATCTCATTGTAGATAGCCTGGTACCATCGCAAAAAATCAAAAATTCTGAAACGTTTCTGGTCCCAAATATTTCAGGTAAGATACACTCAATCTTCACTTGGAGAAATCCATAAAATTATGGTACGGACTACTGAGATATTAAAAGTATATAATTTCAAAAATTCATGCACCTATTATTCTTAAACTATGAGGTGAAAACAGCCTCTCTAAGATCTTTCAATTGCCACATGTGGTTGGTCTACATGTTTCTGTTCCAGCAGAGCCCGGTCTCACCACCTGGTCCTTCTCATTGTGCCCAACACCCTGAGCTGCCCAAGCTCTGTCTTCTCTGCCCCACACAGAGCCCCACACTTCTCTGTTTGTCAGCTTTCTGTCACTCTAACAAAATACATGAGAAAATCAACTTATAGGTAACACGGGTTTATTTTGGCTCACAGTTTCAGAGAGTTCAGTTACTGGTCACTTGGCCCTGTTGTTTTGGACCTATGGTAGCATAGAATATCCTCGCAGATTTCATGATAGAGGAGATCTGTTTACCCGATGAAGGCCAGGAAACAGGAGAGAAAGGAAGGACGTGGGGCCTCGGTGTTCCTTTCAATGTCAAGCCTCAAAACCTAACTTCATACTAAAAGCTCCATCTCCTAACTGTTCCACCACCTGCTAGTAGAGTCACATGCTGGGGACCAATCCTCTACTGCAAGACACTTTAGAGGAACATTCATGAATCTTGCCTGTGGCTTCCTTCATGGTCTTCCTATTCACACACAGCCGTGTAGGCCCCTGGCCATCCTCCCCTTTCTCATCTCAAGTACTTACTTCACTTTGAGTTTTTCCCACTCTTATGGAGCCCTCAAAAACAGAATAGAAAGAAAACCAATGCTAAGCAAGACCTCAGCTCCTCCATGAAAATTCGCTTGCTTCTCCAACTTCCACTTTACTATTAGCAGATAGATCTACAAGTCCCACAGAGCTTCTGAAATGGTATAACCTGAACAAACCATGCTCTTGTTCTGCTACACCAACCCAAGCCGCTCTTGAAGGTCTCATCTCACCTGAAATCTCACTCAAAAGAACAGGAGTGTAAAAGTCAAAGATTGGAAAAAATGAAATGCTGAATCTCTTTTTTTAAATTAGTCTAGTTGACCAATTAAGATTATATGTACTTGTAGTGTACAGTGTGAGCTTTTGCTATCTGTATCCATTTTGAAATGGTTCTATCGTTAATTAATATATCCATCACTCACATGCTTATACTCTTTTGTTGGGAAATATTTAAGATTTATTGTCTTAGAACTTTTCAAATATATAACACATAATTATTAACTATATTTACCTTGTGGTACAACAGATTCTTCAAACTTATTCTTCCTATTTAATTGAAACTTTACACTTTTCAACCAACATTTCTCTATTCTGACACTCAGCCCTCCCCCAGTACCTTTAAACCACCATCTTACTTTCTGCTTCTGTAACTTCCACTTTTAGAGTTTACAGGCTGAATCTTTAGTGTGGCTTTGGACATTTTTCAGGGTGCCATCAAGAAGCCCACAGAGTGTGATCAGAAGTGAACATGATAATTCTCTCCTTAATTCAGCTCTTTCCCTCTGTGTGAGCAGGCGCTTGTGTGGGCAGCTACGAAAGCCACAGACAGGTGGGAGATATTTTCTCCTTCATCAAAGACGGTGGAGCTAATCTGGATGGGAAGTGTGGGGGAGAAAAGGGACAAGTGATCTGACCAGATCTGGGCAAGGTGGCTTACAGGGCTTCCTTAGATGTAGTCAAACACCCATATCACTCGTGATTCGATCCCTTCCTCTTGATGAGAAGCAACTAGGTCCTCTCAACAAAACTCTGGAGGTGACATGAAAAAGAATCCGGTTTTAAACCATCCTTGTTGTTATTTTTAAGAATCATTACAAAATACTTAGCCTGGATCGTTTCCAAAACCTAGGAAGTCCATAAAACCCTAATAGGGTGTGATTTTTAAGGTAGGAGGTCTGGCCAAGAAAATTACTTGAAGTTAATTTCCCCTGCTTTGTTAGTGACTGTCGAACTAAAAAAAAACTCTGAAATTGGTTTTGTAAAATGTTTGTAAGTTCCCTGACTAGGAATATACATGGCTGGGGGGAAGAATCATTTTTTTGGAATTTTCCATTTGCTGTCTCAGGAGATTAACTTACTCTTTAGAGAATACTAAATGCAGAGAATACTCTGAATTAATACAAGCTATGTAAAGGACATGCATATACAATATCAAGTTCATCATACACTGTTTATGTCCATTGTTTAAAGTTATTTACAGGCAACCAAAATTTCTTCTGCACAATGTCTTTTCCAGAAGTTTCCCAATTATAACAGGCTACAATATTCAGTTCAATAAATGACTATTGGCCTTGTTAGATGTTAGGTGAGTGGATATTTTGGCTTTTTTTTTTTCACTTAAAAAGGATTTGTTCATGTTGACTGAGTTCAAGCAGACTTCTCTCTGCCCCTCAGTTTTCCTTCACTGTTGCTAGCTGTCTATGGCAACAGTACAAGCACTTACTTCTGCTGTGATTAAATGAGAGGCAGGAAGATTCCACTTAATGAACACAATTTTATTTTTAAACTCAAATCTAACACCCTTTTTCAACTATACATGCGCTTTCATTTAGCTTGCATCTATGAAATATACCATATAGGAGAGATCTGAAAGAATAGGCAAATACACAGTGGATTAAGGTGTTAGGATCATTTTTATCTGTTCTATATTTTTACTACTTTTAGGACACTATATTTGAATAGAAAATAAATAGCAATGGTTTCTTACTAATAAATAAACTCACTTTCCTACTTCTGTCTAGTCATTGCCCTTAGATAATTTTGCCTTCTTCCCTATTTATACTAATAGTACAAGGGTTAAATATCATACTGGTAACTTTATTTATTTATTTTAGTTTAGTTTTTGAGACAGGATCTCACTGGGTAGTTCACACTGACTCTGAACTCACTGAGTAGCCCAGGGTAGCCTTGAACTCACAGCAATCCTCCTGCCTCTGCTTCCTGAGTGCTGCAGTTATAGGCATGAGCCACCACACTCAGCTGATAAACTATTTTAGTGTCTCAGGGCTCCAATAGACTACATATACTTGAAACTCTCTTAGATAATCTCTTTCCCTTCAACTGACGCTAAACTTTTGAATTCGACTTTCTTTGATTCTCTCTCCAAAGCCATTGCCTTTTTAAATTCCAATCATTGGAATTGTCAAAGAATTTGTTAGATACTTTTGTCATTACATTTATTTCCAGTATGGTTTTGGCTAAACTTGCCTGTTTCTCTAAATCCTAACTTTATATCTGGGTAATTTTATTAAGCAAACCAGTGAGATTGTGTACGGACTGCTGACTGCATATGCTGTCCTTGGTCTGGGCCCCACTGAGGTATATGTGAGCATGCACGTAGGCACTGAAATATTGACAGGAAAGACCAGAAAAATGGAAGACAAAAATATTCAGCAAAATAATTTATCTCTATCTAAGTGAGCAGTCTAACTTTGAAGGTATTCAAAGAAGAAAGAAATACATGTGAGGGCCGGGGATTTAGCTAAGTGGTTCCAGCGCCTGTTTTACAAGCACAACGATCCCCGGTAACCACATAACAATACTAGGTGTGGAGACTCACCGCAGCAGCAATCAGTACCACATACCACAGTGCCGGGTGTGGTGGCTCATGCCTGTAATCCCAGCACTCAGGAGGCAGAGGCAGAAGGATTGCTGTAATGTGAGTTTGAGGCTGAGCATAGGGCCAGCCTGAACTACAAAGTGAGGCCCTGTCTCAAAAAACCTAAACAAAACAAAACAAAACACTGGCTGTTTTTATAGTTACAGAAAGTTTTTGCTCAAGGACAATCTTATCCACAAAGGTGATTATTAGAGATGTTCTCGGTGACTTCTATGGTGTCCACCAGCTCCTTTCTGATCCTCTTTGATGCCCAAATTGAAGGCTCGCCCCCTGGAGTTGGGTGTGGCCGTCTACAATGTCCTATATGAAAGAAAGATCTTCCCAGGAGGTTACTCAGACCAGACTGGGTCTGACTTGATGACTCTGCTCAGGCCCCTGCTACGAAGGACGAAGAGCTTGAGGTTCATGCGAAGCCAAGGGGTTCATTGTCCGAAGAACTCTGAAAGAAAAAGCAGGAAGGAGCCACTTTTCCAGTTTTCCCTTCTGGACATCATAGCCTTTCAGTCAAGCTATGGGCACAAGTCACTCTGAAAAAGATGACGAAAGCTCCGGGTCATCCTCTGCAACCCACGCACAAAGTTCACAAACTGGAGCTCACAAACTCTGAAACCTACCTGGAAGACAGAAGGTGGTTAAGGGGTGCAGAGGTGCAGTTGCATAGGAGAAATCACTTCTAGTGTTCTCAGACCAGTAAGATAACTACAGTGGATGATGACTCAGTATTTCAAAATAGCTAGTGGAGAAGATTTTCAATGTTCCCAATACAAAGAGACAGTGTATGTTTGAGGCAATATGCATATGCCAATCACTCTGATCTGTTCATTCCACGCTGTGTACGTGTACTGAAATATTGTCACATTGTACTTCACAAATATGTGGAATTACTGTCAGTTAAAATTATGTTTTAAAATTTTTAAATCTCTCTAGAGAGCCCAGAATAAGAATCACTGTTCACTGAACAAATAAAACATATTGCTTTTAGTGTCCATGATTCTTGGGATTAAGAAATGCTAAGGAAGCTGCTGCTGCTTGCTTTGCTTTATTTGCAGTCCACCCACTTGACTTCCGTATCTGTCCTACGTCCCCGCCTCTTACCACTTATAGGTAGGCAGAACCATCAAAATGATGACAAAGAATTGTCAGTTGGGAAAAGGAGGGTCATATGCAGCTGCCACCTAGTTTATTTCCAGATGCTGGAACTATACAACTTAGAGGCACTTGTGGCCAGAAGAAGCCAGTGCTGCGGGTCATGGCAGATGGAAAGCGATGGATGTGGCATTGTGGAGGTAACAGAACTGCTTGTCTGTGCTTTGTAGCTGCGTTATCAGACCACACGCCTCAGCCACTAAGTTCTGTCTCTTGAGCTAGTTGTCTCAGTGACTTGGGACGATCACATGAGCCCAGGGGTTCAAGGCAACACAGTGAGACTGTTTCTTTATAAACAAAACAACAAAAAAGGAAACCTTTCACGTGGCAGAAGTATGGACCCATCTAAATTTATTTCAGGATTTTTCATTTCTTTGGCATGAATTTCCAGTGTTCTTCCAAGGGAGAGCAGGAAGGTCAGGATTCCGGAGCTGAGCTATCTGGGATCCTTTGAAAAGAAAATCGAAAGTATTCATTAATCTACAACATTCAAAGAATTGCAGTTACTTCTGCCAAGGGAGTTTGTATTTTCCAGAGACAGGAGCAGACCTCATGTCTGTCCATATCTCATGAATTTGAAAGAGACTTACTCACGTGCCCTGCCTCTTTCTCTGCATAACTGACCCTGACGTGTATAGTCTGCTTTCATCCTTAAGTTCAACATCAAGGAATTCAATCTATGGTAGATAAAAAAAAATAAGTATGTGTATGTGTGTGTTGTGTGTGTGTAACATATAACTATATATACATATATATATGCATATATATACATATGTATACACACATATATATATTGTTTCTACATTGAGTAAGTAAAGACATCTTATGTCATTATTCCTCAAACAGTATAGTACAACACAATTAACATTCACAACATGTTAGACATTAGAAGCAATCTAGAGACTATGTAAAGTGTGTCGGAGGAGGTGGGTATATTATATACAAATACTATTTCATTTTATGAACAAGCTTGGACATCTGAGGATTTGCTAGAGTCCTGACATGAATCACCCATAGATGTCAAGGGACAATTGTGTGAAATTGTGTCATTTTCTTCAGGCACATTTATCCTTGAAGCACAGCTCAACAGAAGTAAGATACATCAGTCTGATTCTTAGTTTGATTCTTGGTGGTTACACAGACATCACACCCCATCACAACTCCTCAGTTATTTGATTTTCTAGTAACTGTGCATTGCATTATTAACTGGAAGTTTTCCATTCATTAATTTTTTTGTAAAAAATACAATCAAGAGCACAAATTCAAGCCAGATTCCTCTGTACAAATCCCTCTATCAATACTATTTTATGGTTTGAGGTAAAAGGCTAAACCCCTGTGCTGGTTCTTCCATTTACAAACTAAGGTTGCTAACAGGATCCAATTCATATATCTGATGAGTTAATATACTTAAAATGCTTGAGAGATTTGCACATAGTAAAGGCTTGCTATGTTTTATTGGTCAACCCTTGTTATCCATGGGGTACTAGTTCTAGGATTCTCATGGATACCGGCATCTAAGGACACCAACATCTCAGATCCCTTAGAGTATTTGCGTATTACCTATGCACATCTTCCTCCTGTGTACTTCAAATCATCTTTATATTACTTATAATACCTAAAACAGTGTAAATCCCATGTAAATAGCTGTTATACAGCATTGTATAATGAGAAGAAAAAGTCTGTATATTCACTACAGGCACATTTTTTTCTACAAATATTTATTTTAGGTCTATGGTTGATTGAATTCTCAGATGTAGAAGCTATAGATATCAAGGACCAAGGGTATTTTTACCTTTTAGAGTGCTGTGCTCCCAGGACTCAAAAGGTATGGAACACAGCAGTCCACTCACTAGTTATTTGTACAATAAATGTTCCTGAGTTGATAGCTGAGAAAATTACCTACTGATAAATGTCCATTGGATAATGATTAAAATAATATACAAACTGCAGTAGTGCACTGGAACACAAGATGCCAAATCTTCTGTGTGTTTGGCCTTAGACTTTCCGTCCTCTAGGACTATGAGAAAAAAATTTCTATTATTTGCAAATCACTCAGTCTGACTTGTAGTGTTAGAGCAACATAAATGGACTACAGGAGTAGATTGGATATAATCTCAGAAGTAGATTCTGGGAGAGAATCACCGATTCTACCGGATGCTGTTTGACTCAGTAGCCTAGGGGTTCTCAGGTCCTGAGTTGCCTACTCTTCTAAGATTCTAGGAAAACTCTTTCTGATCAAGTAATTCCTTCAAAAGTTTTTTTTCTTTTTCTTTTTTTTTTAGGTTTTTTAAGACAGGGTCTCGCTTTGTAGTTCAGGCTGGCCCTGAGCTCAGCCTCATACTCACATCACAGCAATCCTCCTGCCTCTGCCTCCCAAGTGCTGGGATTACAGGCGTGAGCCACCACGCCCAGCACTGTGGTATGTGGTACTGGTTGCTGCTGGGCGTGAATCTCCACACCCAGTGTTGTATGTGGTTACTGGGGAATCGAACCCTGGTCCTTCCTCTGGCAAGACAGGCGCCGGAACCACTGAGCTAACTCCCCAGCC
>PVIR01043183.1:0-11874 GCA_004026965.1 Petromus typicus | reverse complement strand
GACTAGTGTAATTTTATGAAAACAGCTTAGAGCAAATAACAAATTAATTTATGGCCAAATTAATAAGATTATGAAATTACCTACTGAGTAACTCATTTTATCATTGCAAAGGAAACAATTTCCTCCCACTGAACATCTCTATTAATACTTTTCCAAACATCTAAAACTAAGGTTTCTACCTCAGAACAACAGCTTGACTAGCCCAGCAAGCTCCATCACAGGGACATATCAATGTGGCCAAGAGCCAGTGACAGAATGAAATGTCCTGCACAGATTCCCTCAGCCTTCCCCTGTGGACAGCCCAGGAGTTACCTTCTGATGGACACTGGGAGTGAGGGGCACTTTCTCGGGACTACAGCATAGACAGAAAGCTGGGGGGTGGGCCTTGCGAGTCTGTGCTCTGGAGGAGCAGGATGGAGAGATGAGCGCATCTCCGGACAAGGGAACCCACGGGCAGCTACTTCCCCTTCACAAACAAGGACAAGCTGGCCTCTGATCTAAGCTGTCTTCAGACGCTGAGGGGCAGTTTTTCACAGTCAGGATCATGAGATCTGGAGACCAACTACCTAGGTTTAAATATTGGTTCTATCATTTACCAGCTGAGAGACCTTGACAAGAGATCAAACATTCCTAATCTTGAGAGTCTTCATTTATAAAATGGAGCCAGAAAATGGACCCATCTTGTGAAGTTACGATAAGGCTGCCTGAGGAGAGATAATCTGTATAAGCGATTAGTGCAGCGCCTGGCATATAGGAAGTCTCAGCAAATGATAGCTGCTATTGTTATTGGCACCATACTTCTGTAAGCATAAGATGTACATCTTCTGGAAGGAGAAGAAATGAAGAAAAGGCTTTTAATATCCTCCCATACCAACCCTAAGGAGGACTCTGAGAAAAAAATTGAAGATTCTATCAAGTTTCTGGGACACAAGTTGATGAAGGTCACTAAGTATTAGGGATGTTTCTACCGTAATTGGAGAGAACTTGTTAGACCTAAACATTCTGGTTATTAACCAGCTATTATAAAAAAAAAATATGGTCTCATTAAATGCAAACTCAGTGCAGTGAGAGATCTCAACAGTTCTATGGTTGGAGCCCCTGGGTTGCTTCAATTCTGATCACCCTCACCTTCATTCTGTTTAAAACCCTGGCCTTCAATGCATAGAGACCATGAAATCCAGGATAGGATTCTGCATTGGAATTCTTTAATGTGATGGTCCCAGTGTTGGACAATTATCCATAATTCCTTACTTTTACAAAGTTATTCTTCATTTATTCCTGACTTTACATCTCTGTGACTCCCAGGATCCTAGCCACTCCATATTCTCTTGGCATATATATCCTCCTCCTAGTGTTACTCTTCCAACGTTCATAGAGTGAAGTTTATATTCATGCTGACCACGATTCTCAGTTCTCCTCCTTGACTTCTACCCTAACCATCCAACACAACTCAAGCCCAAGGTCAACACAGTCATAATTCCTGTCCCAGGCCTTGGATTCCATTCTCCTCTCTTCTTAGGGTCCCACTTCTTACAAACACGTTCCTAATCTTCGCTTGCACTTACTCTCTTCCCAATACATATACATTCTTAAATGTCCCCCAGATTACTTTTTATCTTCAAAATAGTATTTTATATCTAGTTTTCTCTACTTTTTCATCACCAATTCACTCCCCAACTCAAAGCAATGTGGCCTCTACCATTATCTTATCCAAACTGCTTCTGTTAAGACTATCAGTGTTTTTCACACCACCACACTCATAGGATCTTTTTTTGTTTTGTTTTTCTTTCAAAAAGTTTTTAAAATTCAAATCTTTATTGGTCCATTATGAATACACATCATCATCGCATTCAACATTGAGAGTTTGTACCAGAAATATGACACGACTTCATTCTCATTTTTCCCTTCCCCCCACCCACCTGCACCCCCACCCCCATATACATAAGCTTTGTTTCCTTTTTTAAATTACTATCACATTGTTTATCCCCTCATTATTTACCCCTACACCCTTCTTCCTTTTAAATATTTTCCATTTCAAGGGATCTTTTAAACCCTTACCTTTTGTCATGTGCCTGTGGCACCTGGAGCTGTTGATCCTTCATTTCTGTTCTAAATTTTGATCTGACATTTTATACCCCAGGGGTGCTCAAGGTTCCCTCTTTCCCCTCTGCTCTTTTCACTCTATGAGCCCTTCTGGGGTGACCTCAACACACCTCATCGAAACTTCCAACACTCAGTATTCACACCCTGACTTAATCTTGCTCAGACAGCAGATTTCATCCTGCTGTTTCAAGGTCCTGTAGGCATATCGCTTAGGAAAGTAGAATCTGAATTCAAAAATGCATTTATCCCAGATCTAGTTACTGGCCATGAGAGAGTTACTTGTTTTAAACCTCAGTCTCTTTACCTATAAAAGAGGGGCAATCATACCACTGGTGTCTACCTACACCGTTCTGTGCTGTGCCCCCCACCCCCAGTACCAGGGATCAAATTCAGGACGTTACACTTGCAAGGCACATGTGGTGCCTCTGAGCCACATCCCCAGGCCCATGCAGTTCTTCTGAGGAATGAAATTATGCTTGTAGAAGCACAATAATGTTAGCTACTATTAATGGTATTCAAGGATTCTCTACCCAAAGCTACTCCAGACAACTCCAAATTCACATACTAAAAAGAGTACCTTAACCCCTTTATATTCCTCTTTCATTACTGTAAAAATCTCATAGTTTTCATCCCTCGAAGGTTAATATCTGTAACTCTTCTTTAAGTGAAATATTAGTAATCCCCGTCTCATATGTGAGGACCCTGGGGCTTAGGAAAGTTAATACCTGCAAAAATGGCACCTAGGATCCAAAGCCTGGTTTTTCCGATTCCAAAGTCCATGCTGCCTAGAACTAACATGAGATTTCACTGTTCAATTGCAAACCCAAACCAGGCATTTTTATCTTAAACTTCCTTCCTCTCTCTCAGCTACCATGGAAGACAAGAACAACAAAAACCTGATTGATGGCATATGCTGATCTCCTGCCACCAAAGTGAGGTCCCTGAAAAGACAGGGACAACTGGCTTGAGAGCCCACGAGAGCCTGGATCGGCACTCCTCTCTACCCACCACGTCTGCAGATCCTAATCATGTGGGTCACCATCATTCGAAAGCAGTTTGCCAAAAGAAGTTGGTCCAAATCAAGCTGGCGAAGACAATAGTTAAGATAATTCAGTCAAAGAGGAATACCATTCAGTGATAGGCTTCAGAAATTTCTCCTTTCTCTTAATTTAATTTTGGCCAATTACAGCCCCAAGATAATAAGCTATTAGTTCTAAGGTTTGAATGTCACCAACATCCTTTCCCACCCACTTCATCTTCTGGATGCAGCCTTGTCCCACAACTCTGTGTTCCTGAAGAGAGTTATGACCTCCTCTAGGGCTCAGCAGAGGCCATTTCCTCAACCTAGAATGTCCACACCTCCAACCCCATCATCTTTGACTTTTCCTCAACTTTCAGTTTAGGCATCAGCCATAAGAGGTTACTTAGAACAATCTAGAAATCCAAGAATTAAATTGGGAGCTGGGTGTGGTGCGGCACACCTGTAATCCTATCACTCAGAAGGCTGAGGCAGGAGGACTACCACAAGTTTGAGGCCTGCTTCATCTACATACTGAGTTCAAAGTCAGCCTAAATAATAAGACCTTGTCTTAAAAAAAGAAAAGAAAAGAATTAAGTCAGGATAGTGTTAATGACCATCAGTTGGCAGAGTGCTTAAAAAGGTGATATTTGTTTCTAGAGGTTTCAGAAGGGACTTTTCTAAATGTAGGTGGGATCATATGAGGTATTTTACTTGGCGATAGCTTCTGTGATAAGCAAGCAATCCTTCTGTAAGGAGAAAACATATTTTGGTAAGATACTTCTGTTCTTAATAGTTTGATATTCCAATAGTCCATTATTAAAATCAATTTTTGATGACTGGCTGACTATTCAGAAAAAAGAGCCTAGAAGATATTTTTTTTAGAAAACTACATAATTTCTAAAAACATGTATATTAGCCTTCCACTGCTGGGACAGAATATTTGATGCCCACAATTTAAGGGAAGAGGTTTATTCTGGCTCACAGTTTTGGTAGGTTCAGTCCATGACTTCCTGGCTCTAAAGAAAATGTATGTTGGAAGACACTAGCAGAGGAAAACTGCTCACATCATGAGAGCCAGGAAGCAGACAGAGAGAGAGGATCTAGGGACAAGAACACAACCTTCCAAGTCTTACTTCCAAGGACTCAATTCTATTTTCTACCTCCTAACAACACATTTATCCAAGAGTTCATCAATGGATCAACCCACTGTTGAGTATGGCTCCCCCACAATCAAATCACCTTCCAAAAACCTCATCTCTGAACACATAAGACTTATGGAAGGGATTGCACATCTGAACCACCACAACAGAAAAATGACCCGAACTGGAGAAACCAGATCATCAAATGATGAACTTCCAACTAATGTGTTATTAACAAGATTCTTGGCTTGACTAAATTAGTTTTGGCTAAATTCTATGTTTTTGTTAATTCCACCTCCTTGAGATCTCTTATGAATCTTTAATTTTCTCTTTTCCTATTCCTGTTGTTCCAGGTTAGGAAAACAACCAAATTTCTTGGAGCACAGAAGCCCTTTCATTGTGACGTCTGGTTCTTGGCACCTATCCTGCCACACGTTCTCCTTTTTGCACCCCTCTCAATCCCTCCCAACTAGCCACATGCCCTCTGTTTCAGGAATGTAAACTCTGTGCCCCTGAAGAGACAACCTGATCTCAACTCTCTGTGCTTCTACACATGCTACCTGCTCTGAAATGACTTTAAAGCTACTCATGTGCATGTGTGCACACTGATCGATGTCATCACATTGAAAAGAATTTATACGACCCCTCCCGCCTTATAGACATGACTGCATCTTCCTTGCTGTGATGTTCTGAGTGCCTCAGACTATGCTCTGCACATCAGTGATACTTTTACTTGGGAGTTTGTCGGATGCAAATGTTTTAAACTCAATCACAATATTTCTTCATCAGAAACTCTGTTGATAGGCCACGGGAGGGATGTTTCCAAAAGATTTCCAGATGATTCTTACACATCAAAAGGTTGAGCAGCATTGCTCTAGGCATTTGTTAATATTGCTGAATGAACAGACAAATGATTAAAAACTTAGGAACCTCTTAACACATTAAAAATTCCAGTTTCAATCCAGACTTCAGTGTATGTGTGTATGTATATGTATGTATACACACACATACACACACACACACACACACACACACACACACAGTAGCTGGTTATGAATGAATGCTTTGTGAACAAATGGAAGCATGTGGTAACACTCTGTTTTTGTCTGTGAACTCTGCATTGGGTGATGAGAACAGCCACTGCCATCTTTCCCACATGAATGCTAACATAATCATCTTTTCTCAAAACACAGCAGGAATAAGTTTGTGAACCAAGGTACTACTATATAGATATATAGAGATATACACTAATTATTTGATCACTGAAGGACATTTAACTTTCTCCTCTAAAAAGAGGAAGTAAACATAAAATTTCATTTGACAGGCTTCATTTAAAATTGGTCTGTTATTCAGTAAATTCCTGGGACTCCTTAAACTATATTTGTATGACAGCTCTTAATTTGGTCAGGAGAAATTGGGTGCAGGTAGTTAAATGCCCCTTATCTTTCCTAGGCCTACAGAATAGTGCCATGGGAGAGCTAGGCTTAGTCTGAGCAGCCTCGATTTCAGTTTGTTGTTTAGTCTACTGCACAACAATGCTCCTCACCTTTAGTTATATAACAGGAGTTAATTTGTTATGGAGACCTCGGAAGGTCATAGTAAGCACTTTATTTTGTGGTCAGACAATGAAATGTGCAAGCCCCTAGCCTCTATCTGACTGTTGCCTGAAGGGCATTCCTATTGGGCCAGAAGTGATTTGTTGGCCCTGGACAGAGGCAGCCTTTTTACATCTCCTTCTGTAGCTGCTGAAATCTTGGCTCACACCCAAATGCCCCACTTGGGTTTTGTTCAGGAAAGATTTCTCCCAGCTGCTTTATTTGTTCCATGATTACATGTATGAGCTTCCAGAATGCACGAGATCACAAGTCAAATGAAAGGCCTCAGTTCCCAGTTCACATAAAGAGATAAAATTTGAAACCAAGGAAACAAAAAAAATTTTGGCTAAATGAAGGACTAAGTATAAAGGAAACAATGGTATTCCTACTGAAAGGTCAACGTGTGTTAAAATGCTGCAGGAAAACAGATGCAAGAGTAATCGTGGCTCTTTGTGCTATATTTGTGGTCACACTTGCTAAGGGATTCAGACTTCCCTTCTAGTGTTTACAAGTTGAAGCACATCAAGCTGATAGATATGAAAAGTACATTTGTAATTAAACAATAAACAAAAGCAATCATATGGACAGGATCCTGTGTGCCTAAAAAATGAGATTTTGGCATCAGGAAGATTCGGGCATCACTGAAGTCAAGAACCTTGATCTTGATCAAGACATGCCAGGACTAAAGGGGAAAGGCTCATGAGGTGGGCAATTACATGAAGCACAGGGCAGAGGATCTGAGGGACACACAAGCAGAGAGCTACAGGCCATAGGGCAGGACAGGAAGACAACCTAGAATACAAGAATGGAATGTGTCAAAGTATATCATCAAATGCCAAAGGATCTTTGGAAATTTAAGAAGCAAAATGTGCAGCTAGTCCCAGGAATCTCAAAATATACTAGAAAGTAGTTAAAAAGGGATAGAAGCCTATGATCAACTGAGCTTCTGATACATAATACACAGGTGCCAGCTGTGAATGGTTGCAGGATTGGTGAGAACAGTCTTGCTATATCACAAACAGGTCAACCGTTGCATATAAAGGAGAGCAAACACAATAAGACCTTCAGAAGAGTAGGTAGAAATAGTGACAGTGCTCTTTTAGATGCAATCTAGACCAAGGATCAGTTGTTAATTTTTAAAAGTGTGTTCAAAAGCCAAAAAACCACACACAAATTGATACACCTTGTGGAGCCTGTGCTGTGCTTCTCAGATCTCCCACAGCATCTGCTGCTTGCCTCACAACTGAGACTGTGGAGAGTGACCCCCATCCAGAGGCAGATGACCTTGCTCCTGCTTGAGGATAACTCCCCTCTCCTGGGTTGAGAAGCCCACATCCAATGTCTGGTCGGTGCCAAACAATTACAAATTGCTTAGGTCTCCATTTAACAGGCTGGTTTCTGTAAGTTAAATGTTTAACTTTAAACTTGAAAAATAAACATATATTTGTCCCTTAATATTTTGTTGTATACCAAAGCTTTCATCTTTAAGAACTAGTCCACTGATTGGTTTATCTTCATCTATCTTGCACAAACTACCAAAAATGCAATACCTTTGAGTTCTTATTTTGGTATGAAAAGTTAAAGTCCTTTGGAAAACAATCTAGATGTAGAACATCTCTAAATGTTTTTTTATCCCCTCCTCAATGTTTTAACATTATTTTACCCACAATTAATGTGACTGGTTTTTAAAAATTATAGATGTAACATAAATTCTATCACTATAGCCTATAAGTGGGCAGATTAGTCATATTGTCAGGGAACCATTGCTTCTATCATCCATTTCCAGAACTCTTCACTTTGCAAAACGGAAACTCTATTCCCACTACACATTCACTTCCTGCTTTCAAGTTCCCTCCAGTCCCTGGCAACTGCCATTCCACTTTCTGTCTCTGTATTTACCTACACTCAGTACTTCAGTGGGTAATCCTTGTTAAGTATCTCAAAGCCTTTGAAGTTAACTTTTATAGAAAAAGCAACTGACTTCTTGTCTAATGTTTGTCTAATATTTAATTCAATTATAAAAACACAAGTTCAATGGACAGAAATAGATTTGGCGCCAAATACAAACAAGAAACAACAAATAGGTTTGGGAAAAAACTATAATCCAGCTAGTTGGAGTAGAAATGCACGAGTATTCCTAAAAGTTCAGTTGTAAGTAGTCGGTATGCTGTAGGCATCTTCTGGTTTGCTTTGCACAGGGACAGGAAGCTTCCTTTCTTCTGGGGAAGAGAGCTTCTTCTACTATAAACAATAAAGTTATCATTTAATGAACACTTACTATATTCTACTCACTGAGCTAAATGCATAGCTCGGGGAATGTCCATAATCCTATGAGGCAAATATAATCCTTTTTTTTTTTTTTTTAAGAGACAGGGTCTCACTATGTTGCCAAGGTGACCTACAACTCCTGGCCTCCACGTACCTCAAGTGGGACTGCAGACACACCCCACTACACCCAGCCCATCATGCCCTTTCAGGTACAGGAAGCCGAGGTAGGGAGAGATACAGGGATGTGAGGAATTTACTCAAAGTCCCACCACTGAGAAGGGGCTGGGCTGAGATCTGCAAGTCAGCATGACCTCAAAGCTTGTCCTCCTTTTACCAGCAACACTAGCTCCTAACATACATATTAAATGAAAAGCATAATGAGAATAAAATTACAGAAGTGAGTCTTTGTTTTCTATCGGCATCATGGAAAATGACAAAATATATAACATTTAGGTTTTTTTCTTTAAAAAAAAAGACTAATGTAATAAACACAGGATGCAGTTAAACCCTCAGAAAAAGTATAAGTAGGATGGTCTGCAACTGCTCTTTGTTTACATAGGAATTATTTCAGCTAATGAAAGGCAGAGCTGGGCAATGTTTGTAATGGAAGAACTGAAGTCAGACATCTTAATTATGCTCGCAGATTAGCACGAAAAAAGAGAATAAGGCTACAAATGAAAAATGAGAGCTTCACGGATCATAATAAAAGTTACATGTGTTACATCTTAAGATAACTCACTGAGAGAAAAGAGAAAGAAAATTTAGAGTAACTAAGACAGACAGCAAGTGACTAATCCCGGAGGTCTCCTGACAATCTTCTGTAGCAACATCCAAATGGAAAAGTCAAGTCACAGGTCTTTTAGAGATATTTTCCCAAGAAAATAAAGCATGGATTTAAGGTTGTCTTTTCAAAGGAAATATGACTGACGCCTTCAAAAAGATACAGAGACTATCAAACAAACAGATAAAACAAATGAACAAGCAAGCAATAGGCTTGCCAGATGCTAACGAGTGGAGGCGAGCTCCATGAAGCAGCTGGCAGGAGCCATGGGCAGGAAGGAGGACTCTCACCCTTGGGACAATAGGTAGCTCACTTCTACATCAGCCAGCAAGAGGCTGCTCATCACCTCTGCTCATCCAGGATGTGCAGACATAAAAACAGCAGCTGAGATCCTCAACAGAGTCACCTGCAGTCGGGACAGTCTGCCCGACGACTTCTTACCCACAATCCATGGACAGATATCATCAGACAAGGGCCTGGCCAGGCTCTATCCCAGATATCCCAGACAGCTCTTTCACAAAAGCTTCCAACCTGGATGTCCATTTCTAGACAGATCATCTTGCCTCGTGCCACATAGAGGCCTTACACTTACATGCACATCCCAAACCGACAGCACTGTCAAGCCCCAGCTACTCTTCCTGCGCCCCCATCACACTGAACAGACCTGACACTGACACACACACTGGCTGAGGCCTGGCAGTCATGCTCAACTCCTTTATTCCCTCCATTGCTGCACCTGCTCTTCTACCATGACCTGCATTTGGGGTGGAGACTTGCAACAAAGCCTCTTAGGAGTGACCAGGGTGTCTGGATAATTTGCTCTAATGCACAATCTCACTTATGAACTACAGCTTCCTATCCTAATACCACGTGCAACTCCTGCATCAGCTGGACAGAATCCCTGGAAAAAATGAGAAAGAAAAGACTTTAAGCTAGGGATTTAGCTCAGTGGTGTTGCCACCTGCCTTGTATGTGCAAGGTTGTGAATTCAATCCCTGGTACAGCAATAAAAAAAGAAAAGAGAAAGAAAAAAGACTTTCTTAAGCTGGGGATTTAGCTTAGTGGTGTTGCCACCTGCCTTCCATGTGCAAGCTTGTGAGTTCAACCCCTAGTACTGCAACAAATAAAAGGAAAAGAAGACTTTCTCTTTGAATTTTTGATGAGGAATTTTCAGCATATTATCTTTTAGACAATGAAAAACACTGGCTGACACCACAAACTCTTTTGTAGTTGAACATAACAAGCAAGTTGATTTTCTTTTTAAAATAGATCTCATTGAGTATATTCGAGGTATACAGCATGACATCATCTGCTTATTTATTGGGTGTTCCAAACAGTACAGTTTGATAACCTCTCGTTCTCAGGCCACACATCAGATAGCTAGACTTACTTATCCTAGACACCTGCTACTTTGCCCCCCGATTGACTTTCCCTCTATCTCCCCACAACCCCCAGCTCACTTCTGGAAACCACTGTTTAACAGTGGTTTGGTTTGACAACCAAAATTTGATAGCTTTTTAGATTCCATATGTAAGTGAGATCATGTAGTAGTCTTTTTGTGACTTAATAAGTCTTTTGCTTATTTTACCAAGTACATTGTCTTCCAGGTGCATCCATGATGTGGCAAATGGCATAATCTCATTCTTTCATAGGGCTAATACTCTGCTGAGTGCATATATATACACCACATAGTCTTTTCTGCTGGTCCATCAGTAGACATATAGGCTGTGCTCCTATAATGAATATGTGGAAAGTGCTACAATGCACGTGGGTATGCAGGTATCCTTCTGAAATCATGATTTTATTTCCTTTGGGTATAGTAGGCCTTAGTGTTAATTTCTTGGAAACCTCCACAGGTACTATTTTCCTCAATAACGATGCTAGTCTGCATTCCCAGCAGCAGGGTACAAACATTTTCTTTTCTCCATAGCCTCATCAACATTTGTTACCTTTTGGCTTTTGTTAACAGTCATCTTAGCAGATGCAAGGTGATGATTTGTATTTCACAAATGATTAATGATATCCGGCATCTTTTCATGCACCTGTCAGCCATTTCTGCGGGCTTTTGGAAAAATGTCTATTCAGGTTTTTGCTCATTTTTAAACTGGATTATTTTCCACTATCGAGTCACAGTGGTTCTCTCATAAATGTTGAATGTTAATCCAACAGGTATATGATTTACAAAGATCAGCATATTTTCAAGACATTTTTTATCTGGGCAAAAGACTTCTGATAGTCCCTTAAATTGCAGTGATTCACTCTGGGCAGAACCAAAAATATCTCCTAAATAATTTCTCCTTCTGAGATCAGCCAGGATGTTGCCTGGGCCTCCCAACAGTTTCCTCTCAGCCTTCCCAACAGCATCTGAGTTGAAATAGCAAATATAGACCTGGCTTTCAACCCAAATTCTGCCACTTACTCACCGTGGGATTGCAGTCAAGATACTCAAGCCTTTGAAAACGAGCTTTCTTAGAAAAAGTAGAAGATGGTATTTACTTAGGGGCTTGTTAAATACAACAAAAAACAGAGAAATATCAGCTAAGGGTCAGATGCTGCCTTGGGCTCCTCAAATTCAAGGATGCAAGTCTCAATTATGCCCTTTGAATATTTCCAGGCTAGTGGGGCAGACAGACCCAGACCTAAAACTAGCCAACATGGTATGAGCCACAAAGAAGATATACAGGGCAGGAAAGACTCACCTGGCTGCAGATGAATGAGGAATCACTTGAAATGGCATATTATGCAAAAACACAATACCTGGGGGGCCTGGGAGTTAGCTCAGTGGTTCCGGCGCCTGTCTTGCAAGCGCAAGGGCCAGGGTTCGATTCCCCGGTAACCACATAACAATACTGGGTGTGGAGACCCACACCCAGCAGCAACCAGTACCACATACCACAGTGCCGGGCGTGGTGGCTCACGCCTGTAATCCCAGCACTCGGGAGGCAGAGGCAGGAGGATTGTGATGTG
>PVIR01043182.1:0-11866 GCA_004026965.1 Petromus typicus | reverse complement strand
CTTTTTTATCATCCCAATTAGTAAATCAAATTACAAAAATCAAAGGCTGTTTTATAATAATAGTGACTCTTCTAGCGATAGTTTAAAGCTGAAATCATTTATTACCTCAAAAATTCCAATGGTCAAGAGTTGGAGTCCCGCAGCTGAATGTTCTTAGTGGAAACTGTCTGAAAAGATCATGTGTAGTTTGTCAACTGGGCTACCTCAGTGCCTAGGATTAGAGGGCCTATTATCAGAAAGTCTCCTTTGAGCTGTAACCAAGAGTCCTCATTTACATGATGTCTTTTGAGCGGAAGTTCTTAGTTCATCATGTGAGTCTCTCCCCAAGGACTTCTTCATGTCCAAAGATTATGGTAGCTGGCTATTTAGAGCAAGCCAACTGAGAAAATAAATATAATACAGAGGAAGAGAGAAGCTGAGTTTGGTTCCATAACGATGCCAAAATTTTCATACCATTATTTCTTGTCATTATTTCTTGTCATACCATTTTTATTGTCACACCAACCAATCTTCATTAGTACAGGAGGACATTACCCAACAGCATGAATTTTCAGGTGTCTGAAAGCTGACTTAGGGAAATTTAGTGATCGGTTATCACAGTGACATAATAAATTCAGTATTTTGCATAAACTGATAAAATCCACTGAGAAAAATAATAAACTAATTATTATCCTAAATTCAGTGTAATTTAGAATGGGAATATAGCAATGAAAGTAGTCCATGTGCTTCTATAATCTGTGAAAACAGCTAATCACATAAGGAACTAAAAGAGGGTTGAGTTAATTCTAAACCTCACTGTTCTGGTTTCTTTTAAACATAGAATGTTGGGCCGGGGATTTAGCTCAGTGGTTCCAGCGCCTGTCTTGCAAGCTCAAGGACCTAGGTTTGATCCCTGGTAATCACATACCATACTGCGTGTGGACACTCATGCCCAGCAGCAACCAGTACCACATAGCACAGTGCCAGGTGTGGTGGCTCACGCCTGTAATCCCAGCATTAGGAAGGCAGAGGCAGGAGGATTGCTGTGATGTGAGTTGGAGGCTGAGCTCAGGGCCAGCCTGAACCACAAAAGCGAAACCCTGTCTCAAAAAAAAAAAAAAATTATATATAATATAAAAAATACACAATGGTTTCTATCAAGTGTCATACAAATCACTTTGAAGTTTTAAAATTTTTGAAACATTATTACAGTAAAAATACACACTACCATTAATTTCCCTCCAAATACTACTCCCAGATTCAGACACAGATCCCCTCATTCTTGACATTTTCTGAAGCAGTTCTCGCTGTTGTCTTTGGTGTGTGTCTTTAGTTGTCTGTCCTGGCTGCCTCAGTATTCTGAACTCATTCAAAATACTGATTTTTCATGGTTATTTTTATTTGGAGTAGAGAAAGAAGTTGCACAGTGCCAGGTCCAGTGAGTAAGGTTGACCAGGGAACATGGTAATGTTTCTATTATACAAAAATTCCATCAACAATTGCTCAGATAGAGGTGTTCAAAACTATGGTGAATGTTTAAATAAAAAATTAATTATCATAAATATATGTTGCCATTAATTGTTATAAAAATTCTTCCACTAAGATCCAACGCACTTATCATGCCTTCACCATCCTCCTTGGTAATCTGTCTTTCACATGTTATATGTGTTTTTGTTCTTCATTTGAATATTTATCATGTATTTCAATCACCTTTTTTATACAGATACCTATACAAATACATACAACACAGAATACAAAAGCACGGTTTCATTGTTTACCTATACACTGTCTTACTGTTTAAATATCCATTGACAAGAGCTAAACTTCCAGGAACAAGCTGATGTGATTAATGCAATTTCTAAAGCACGGTCTGTGCAGTCTGTAACATTTTACATTTCCACTAGCAGCACTTGAGCCCTTTCTCTCACATTTCTAAGGACTGGAGAGGTAACGCTTGTCAATTTTTATTAAAATGATAAATATAAGCATTATAAAGCTGCTTTTTCTTTTGCATTCTCTTAAATTTGATTACATTTTTCTTAGCCATTTAAAAAATCCCTGTTTTAGAGAGTTGTCCAATTATGCAATTTATCTACTTTTTTATTAATTTTCAACTGGTTCAACCCTTTCGTATTTCAGGGGATATTTTATTATCTTATACATTATGGTTTTATTAACTTTAGTATTAGTCTAGTGTCATTAACAATTAATGTATTACATATTTTTTAAGTTGAATATGTCATTTTCTTTAAAAGAATAAAAGAAAAACTATAGTTTTAAAATCTGAATTTTTATGTTTAACTAAAGTTTCCTTTTCCCATTGCCAGTTTTGGTATCACTTTTGTTAAATAATGTACTCGTCATTTTTCTGCACTGAACTTTCTTGAATATACATTATCATAGTCCGGTAAAACGTGGGGACTGTTTGTAGATTTCACTGATTTGGTGAGTCTACTGGAGACCTAAAGCAAGTCAGCTTTACTATAGTAGAATGTGAAGCCACCATATTCTGAACTTTAGTTAGATAAGTTCCCATTTCACTCTACTCTTTAAACTTATCTCTTGGTTAGTTTTTATATCAATTCTTCTATACATATATTATGATCATTTTCTCCACTGAAACTCCAATGATATGTCTTTTAAGATTACTTTGAATGGAAAGACAGTTCTTATTAATTTAAGAAGTGCTGATATTTTGGTTGAAGTTTTCTCATTCAGAATTTGTTATACTTTAGTATCATTAAAATTGTGTATAGATTTATATGTGCAAATATAAATGTATGATCTAAATATGTATGCAATCTATCAGATAAAGTCTTCCTCATAGGGTTGCTGAGTTAGAAAATGGTAGCCCAAAGTACAAATAGTTACTGTGAATGTAAATTTTTGCTGTTTAACTGGAACATTAGTTAATATTTTCATTACAAATAGTTTTTCTGAGAAGAGAGAGAGAGATTGATTTATTTATATTGAATCTAGCCACCAACTAAAGTTTCTTTCTTGTTTTTGGAGACAAGGTCTCGCTTTGTAATTCAGGCTGGCCCTGAGCTGACTACATAGTCCAGGCTAGCCTTAAACTCAAAGCAATCTTCCTGCCTCTTTCTCCGGGTACTGTGACTATACATATGAGCCAACACACCTGGCACTATGGCATGTGGTACCAAGGATCAAACTCAGGACCTTGCCATTGCCAGGCAGATGCTAGATCCACTGAGCTAAATCTCTGGCCCAAGTTTCACTAGTCTTTATTGCTTTCGATCACATCTATGCCACTAAAAATTAGACTCATATTATCAGCAAATATTTCCTGTCTTTCTTAGTGTTTCCATGAGATATTTTTATTTCAAATAATAAAATGTATTACCAGTTTCTAGAACTGACATATAAGCATCAAGTAATAATGAGCTATCCCTATCAACTATCTGGCTTCATTTACAAGTCTGAGTTACAATAGGCAGTACAGTATATGCGCCTGTGTGAAATAAGAAATTATTATATTCAATCAAATGTTTACCTAAATTTTAGTAAAATTATGTGGAATTTTTGTTGCTTTTTAGAATTTATTGTATTATTTATTTGTTGATATATATTTTCATGTACTTCTTGGTATTAAATAAACTATGACCTGTATGGATCAACATTCTTCTGGTATATTTTAATGCTCTGATAATAATTTCACTTATAGGGTTGGCGTTTCTATAAAGAAGAAAAGTCTTTAAACAATTATTCAACAAGTTTTGTTGTTTTAAACCTCTGTGTTTCAAATGGTTTGTCCATTACAAGAATTTTATGAACTGACATATATATTTCCATCTTAGTACTATTTTAATCAAGTTTTATTACTAATGTTTGCAGTTTTATATCTTTTAATGGTCTGGGACTGTGTAGATATTAGAATTAGTAACTCTTTGAACTTGATGGTATTTTTAATGATAGAACCTTAATAGCTTTTCCATTATTTTCAAAAACAAAAATCTAATTATGTAGTTTGATTGTTCTGAGATTTTTTTGTTGACTGTAACAGTTTTCAGAAAAACATTCATTTCCTCTGATACTCATTTATATGTTGATTTTCTCAACATAATGATGCACATTTAATTATCTTATAATTATTTTAATCATAACAAATGATTTTTTTTTTGAGATAGAGTCTTACTCTGTAATTCAGACTGGCCCTGAGTTCACTATGTGAAGGCAAGCCTCAAACTCACAGCAATCTTCCTGCCTCTGCCTCCCAAGTGCTGGGATTTCAGGCGTGAGCCACCACATCCAACACTGTTGTGTGTGGTACTGATTGCTGGTGGGTGTGAGTCACTATGCCCTATATTGTTGTATGTGGTTACAGGGAATCAAACGTGGGCCCTTGCACTTGCAAGGCAGGCACCGGAACTACTGAGCTAAATCCCCCAGCTCACAAACTAATATCTCATTTGGAATCCATTCCTGAATCATCTTTATTTTTATTAATATTTTTGTATTTTTGATCAAACTTGTCTTTTTGTATTTTATCTCTCATTTTTAAATTGCTACTATTTAGATATCTTTGTCATTCTTACTTCTTCCCTTTCTTTCTATCTTATTAATTTCATTTCCTGTGATTAGTTGAGGGGTGAGCAATAAATAATTGATTTGCTAGTCAGAATGAAAGAGAATATTAATGGAACAACTCTCCATACACTTGAAAGTGGGAGACAAAATGTCACATGAAGAATCAAAGCTTTTAAGAATGATGTAGATGTTGTGGTCAGTTCTGGGGAGAGGTGGAGGGGTTTGATCACACAAAGATGTGTAAGTTTTGTCACGGATATTTATTATTCTAATAATAGTGAGAAATCTGTGAAAACATTAAAGTGAATTTTACATGGTCATATTTGTTCTTCAAAATATGTTCATTGATGTGTGGAGTTTATTGGACAGTGAGGACTTCTCACTTACTCTTCACCTACTTGAAAGAAAACACAAGAGTTCCTAGAAACCAACTAAAATCTGATAATGATTTAGCCACTGTGGAACCTGGGGAGATGGAAAGAAAACAAATTCCAGAAATGTAGGAGAAATAAAATCAGTGACAGGGGCCAGGGATATAGCTCAATGGTTCCGGCGCCTGTCTTGCAAGCGCAAGGACCTGGGTTCAATCCCTGGTTACCACATACCATACTGGGAGTGGAGACTCACCCCAGCAGCAACCAGTCCCACATACCACAGTGCCGGGAATGGTGGCTCACGCCTGTAATCCCAGCACTCAGGAGGCAGAGGCAGGAGGATGAGTTTGAGGCTAAGCTCAGGGCCAGCCTGAACTCCAAAGTGAGACCCTGTCTAAAAATTAAAAAATAAATAAATAAATAAATAAATAAAAATAAAATCAGTGACATATTTTGTTATATATAGTGTAATGCAGAGAAGAATTCCAATACAATAATGCTTTCATTTCCATGGTTGCACTTTCCATTGTTTCAGACACCTGGAACAAACTGTGATCTAAAAATACTAAATGACAAATTCCAGAAATGAAGTATTTATAATTTTGAAATTGCACACTATTCTGAATAGCATGGTAAAATGTCCTACCTAGGAGATCAAGTCCACAGCTGATCCACGTTGTGGATATTATCCCTGGATTATTCACGTCCCAGTTGTCTTACTTATTTGACCAATTATTGTGACATAGAAATATTGATCCTCAGGTAGCTCTTGTCCTCAGACTGGCTCAAATGCTCAAAAGCAGTGATGCTGGCAAGGTTATCAAAGTATATTTTGTAATGATCTTTATGATTATTACATTACTATGACTATTACTTAATTTGTAAAGTGTGTGTGTGTGTGTGTGTGTGTGTGTGTGTGTGTGTGTGTGTGTGTTATGTTTTATTAGGACAGGTTGTCTTGGAACATGACCCTGGAAGATACAGAGAGATTACTCATAATAGTTAGTGCGATTTTCCACAAAAGTATAGTAATGGCTATAGTTTGGGGGTGGAAAGAATGACAAGAAAAGAGAAGGATAGAGAAAGGATACCATTCATTGCTCACAAATGTGTTAACTTTGCAGTCCTCGTATAACCAAGAAGTGGATTAAAGAAAGCAGTTTAGTGTATAATGCTTGCATTTCAGATAGAGAACAATCAAATCTACCATAGAAATGCACACTCAGAAAAAATTAGCATAAATATCTGTTATTTTTAAAAGTAAAAATTTAAAAATAGATCGCATAATCAAAAAGATATTCAGAAAACAGATCTTAATTATCTATGAAAATAGATATTTAAGAGAAAATCAGTTGAATGATGGTTTTAATTAAAACATTTAAAATTACTATGCACATCTGCTCTTGACATGAGAGGTTATTTTACTGACATTAATACCACCTTAAAATGGAAAATGAACAATAGTATGATTCAAAACCTTATAGATAAACATGAGTTTATAAACATTCACTATGAGGGTTTACATGACTGTACAGAACTGGATTTGCTTGTATTATTTTACACAATTTGAATGACACTATTGACTGCACTTCTTTGCCTTTTTAAGTTTCCTATATGACAAGCTGGCTATATTAGGTCAGAGTCTTTTGCAACTTAACATCATTAAATTTCCAGGTTAAAGAATGAAGACCATATATTTGCAACTACAAACAAGGATTGAACTCTCCAGTTCCCTCTCCTCTCTTCCACCTAGGCTGGCCATCTGCAAGGAGAAATAGCTTCAGTGAATAATGACGTATTTTCATTCATTCTTTTTATTTATAATTGCACATTCGCTTCCTTTTAAAGGTACCACACATTGATCCAGGTTACAAAACCGTTCCAGTATTCCTTCTTCTATACTATTGAGGATTTTCTTCTCTGAATTTAAACTTAATGAATAAGATCCTTAATCTTATGGTGATTATTTATTGAATAATCTCATTTTCTCCCTTTTTATGCTCCGTATATGGCTACAAAGATTAAATAAATATCTCCCTTCCTCTAAGATACCCAAATGAGGAAATGAGTTTACAGTAAGGAGTGTAACACAACAGATGGTAAAGCAACGTGTGGCCAACTCTCCATGAGACAGCGTGGAAAGAAACGGCACATCTGCCTTAGGGACAGGGGGCGCTCTTGAGCGAATAGGAGGTGTGAACTGAAGAACAAGTATAGCAGCCATTTAAGACAGAAGCATATGGTGTGAGGCAAGAGAGAACGATGAAAATGTGTTGTGAATGCTACGTTTAGTGAAATAATCAAAATTATAGGCTCTATTTCATAAATTAGGTGGTTTGTATTCATTTACGGTATTTACTAGACTAGACATCAATTGATGTATATAACTATAACAAACTATGTTGTAACAAAGAAGGCATTTAGGGTATTTGTATGTGTCTTTAAAAGGAGTAAACAGTAGGTGTATAGTGCTGGAGGAAGGAGAACATTTTTAAACAATTCTCACTGAAGGATTATAGGAAATTTCAATCATTGACTTTGGCAAATTTCTCTCTCTCTCTCTCTCTCTCTCTCTCTCTCTCTCTCCCTCCATCCCTCCCTCAAAATAAAGTGTATCATTATTTCCTTTTGCCTAGAAATTTTATTTCCAATGTAGGAAGCATTTGAAATAACTATGTAGATTCTATATTTGGCTAATCATGACTTACATATCAGCTACACACATAAAATGTAAACACTGTATACTGCAAACATGAATAACAGCAAAAAAGGATGAAGGAGGGAGCACATAAAGGAAAAGGGAATGAAAAAATGAAATTAATATGTGTTTTATACATATACCAATTCTCCAGAAAGAATGTAAGCAATGCATACTACATTCTTGTACTAACAAAAAAATAAATAGCCATGTTGGGAACCTTGCATGACTCCACTACATCAGCAGTGCAAAAACTGACATATTGGAACATATTGCATATTTGTTATGATATAAAACAACATGTTATATTTTCTAAATGACACCATGAGTTAATTATGGAAAATTATCTTGACTCTTACTAATGAAATTTGTCATCCTTTACAGTACAATTAAAGCCATAGTAGTGTTTGAAACTTTTTAAGAAATCAAGCATTTGAAAATAAAATCATGTAAGATTTTTAATTTATGATTTTACAGGGTGCTTGCATGCAACTGTTGTAATTTTAACATAATTTACATAATTATGAACAAGTAATATTTTTTCTGTATTTCCCTTAAAATACTTCCATTTTATTATCTAAGTAAATATTTGCAATAAAAATATCTACCTCTTTCTCTAATGTAGCATATAAACTCTGCAATATTGGTTATGAATATGGAAACTATCTCTTTTAAATTTTTGTTACTATATTTGAGTGATTTTCAGTGACATCACAAGAAATACATTTTTGGATTCTCATATTTTGTATATGTACTTACTTTTATGATGACTTTGTGGCACTATTTTTTGGCAGATTCTATTTTATCTACATAAATGTGGTCCTGTGGTATCATTAACGGTGTGATATATTCATAGCAGTAAAGTTCTGATTATCTATCTTTGTAGAAATATTTTCTTAATAAACAGACTGGATGGTTCAGCAAATTTATTTTTAAGTAATTCAGGAATGAGTTTATATAACCTCATTTTAAAATTCAAGGTGCCTGTTTACCAACGACATCTAAAGTTACTTGAGGCTCGTGTGGGGAAAATCACGATACTCTTGTGTGGGAGCAAAGTGCCTTGGGCCCCATCAGTCCTTACTGTCTTCACTTTTCTCCCTGGATGTGATGGTGAAGGATGACCTTGTGCAAAGGTTATTTGTACTGGGGAGCTTGCAGCCACGTGCAAACTTGGGAAAGGAAGAGTTTGGTAGGAAAGACACAACAGGGAGTATCCACATGATCTCAAATATGCTGTGTACTTTGCAGGGGAACACGACCCACCCCTTCTGACTATATGTATGCAAAATGGTCATATACTGACTTCTGGGAGAGACTAGTCCTCCTCCAAAGAATCTGGAAGTGACTAGGCACAGCCTGCCATTTTCTGGAAGGGCAATGTAAGAAGACCAAAGTAACATGAGACAGAGAGTATGAAATGGAACCCTACTCTTAGGGTGAGCTGAGGCCCTTCATGTTGTTTTGACTCATAGTTTGCAATGTATCCATGAAGCTATTTGTTAGAGTGAGGACAAGCTATACCCTCCTTGCTGTAATCCATCTGACAATGTAATGGTGTTATTTTGCTAGATTGGTAATTATATTCTCAAATGTATATCATATATAGTATATATACTACATACATACATATAATATATAAACTACACTATACACACACACATGCACACACGCTGTGTGTGTGTGTGTGCGTGCATGTGTAAATTCTCCTTATTTCCCGCATGTTTTGGTTTCATTTTGAGGATCAAGGCTCAATTCCTAAATAAAGGTATACTGATTCAGCAAGTTTTCTTACCTAGCTGACACACCTTGACCCTCTTTGGGAACAAGAGTGATCTCTCGTATCATGCTAAGTATCTTCTGCCACATTCTGACAGGCCCGTCAAGGATTAGGTGGAGTGTGAGGTCCTTTTCCTGGTGTCCTGGTTGCTTGCACTTGAGACACTTCCCGGAGCTCTCATCACACTTTGGATTACTGCAGATTCCTTTAGAGTTTTGGACTTTGTTATGAATCTTATCAAATAGGAGGAGCAGAATTTTGTCTGCTTTCTTTTTGCATCCAGTACTTGTCTGTCTTCTATTTCATCATGATTACCAATTACCAAATATACTTCATGATCAATATACTTAATTCAGTTCGTTGGCCCACCAGGAGTTTTGGGAGTTTTTCTGAATATCTAGAGGTGACTGACTGATAAAATATCGCCTTTGGATAATATGACATTCTTTAGAACAAAAGTACAAGTTAGTGAAGTTGTCGAGTGCCTCTTCAAACCAAAGCTGAAAGACAACTGGATTGCCAATGGGGCCCTGACTTAAATAGGCTGGAATTTATTGCATTTTGCAGATATTTGCACCTCTTGACACAGAGCAGTTAAAATGATCATGATATTTAACTTTTGTTGAACCTCTCCACCTCTTGTGTCATAATTCCACTCGGCCTTTTCTTGAGACTCAAATAATTGACTGGTTACCAGAGGGTAAAGCTGCAAAGGATTTACCATATGTCTGTTTGCAGCCCTTGAAATCCTGTCTTTACTACAGCTTTGCAACAAGAAATATATATGAATTGGGCATCATGCCAGATCAGATCAAAAGGTCTTGCTAAGTTATGGAAGTAATTGGCAAACTTTTCAGGATCCTCAGAAACTACAACCAATTTTTTTTTTCTGCATTGCTGAATATCCAGAAAGAAAAAAGAAGCTAGGAGATGAACTGTACCATGAGTGCCTGACATTTATCAAAAGGAGAGAGCAGTGGTGGCCTTAGATGCTGAGATCCCTGAATCTGGGGCCCTGTGTTGACTACAGTGAGCCCTTGAATTACAACTGGCCTGACATATGAACAACTTGTGATACCACCATGCTTTATCCCTTAGACTAGTCTCAGGCTTACAATCTTGTATTTCTTTTGCATTATCTCCTTCACTTCTTGCCTTAGTACTCAGTAAATTGAGTCCTTTTTGTCTATTGTTTATGTTTTCTTTCCACCTCTGGAAAACTTTTTCAAAACTTTTTTATTTGTATCTATTTGCAAGTTATTTAAAGTTTGTAGCATCTTTAAAACATCTGCAAAGAGTTATTTTTAATAACAAACAGGGCTTATTACCAATCTACACTTAACCCCTTGAAGTACTTTTATCCTACTAAGCTAAATTTCCTCTCTAGCATGAATTGGTGCATTACTCTGTCCTTTCCCTAAAGAAGGTGTAATAAGTATAGTGTGATTGTTTTGAATTTAATGAACTGTCTTTGCTTTATTGCCCAACTATGGCTCCCACATGAGGTTCACATGTGTAATTTTAGTATGCACCTGTTTTATAGTTTTGAGTTTGTCTTGATGATTGCTTTTTATCCCTGAGAACTGAAAGGAAGATGAAAATCACTTTTTTCTTTTGTCCATATTCTCTTAAGTCTAACGGTACTCTGATATTCACTACTTAAATGTATTTCACATTGTAGTTATCCTTTGTGATAGTCTGACATAAAGTAGATGTGAAATAGTTTAATCTAATATTTTATATAACTTTGAAAAAAATCTGAAAAATGTCATGTTGCTGCTAAGATATTTAAGTGTACCAAAAATTCTCAGTTACTTGGCTCAGTGACATAAAGACCCATACATTTATCTGTTCAGTCATTTACAAGATTCTCACACAGTAGAATTGTTTGTCAGAGAATAATCTGAAAGGATCATGATCATTCCTTGTCTTCTGTTTTCGTCCTAAATTTTAATTTAAGGATAATGATCAAGAGGCACATGATTTCTGGGAAATTAATGATCGTTCAGGAGATGTCCATGTCCCTGGGATGAATATCTCATTCATCGTGCAGAAATGAAACATGAAAGTCATTATCAGCACCAACAGAAGGTAATTCTTTTTTCCTTTCAGGGGAGTGTTTACTTTATTTCAAGTTGATGAAAGGCCCAAGGTAGACATTCTGCAGGAAGAAGAGCACTATTAATTCACTATAAAAGGAAACATCAGATAAGAAAAAATTCAGGACAGGTATTAGTGCAACTTCCTCAAAGGATATGGGTTTTGGATGAATTTAATTACACTGCCAGGTAGGGTAAGTTAAATGCTCATCACCAAATACCAGTCTTGTATGTGTGGTTCTCGGCTTGTTTTTCTAATAAATGCATTGCTAGTACAAGATGCTTTGGCTCATTACTCAATGTTATCAAATTCAGTATATCTTTTCCACATTTTTTTCAAATGGCCAGAACGCACCTTGGGACTGTAGTTAAGCCATTTCCATAAATA
>PVIR01043181.1:0-11831 GCA_004026965.1 Petromus typicus | reverse complement strand
TCCCAGCTGAGGAGGATCTGTCAAATTCAAGGGCAACCTGAACCTTGAAGGGACACCCTATCTCAAACAAACAAAACCCCAAACCAACAAGATAGAAAGCCCAGGAGGGCCAGGGATTTAGCTCAATGGTTCCAGCATCTGCCTTGCAAGCACAAGGACCCAGGCTCAGTCCCTGGTAACCACATATAACAATGCCAGGTGTGGTGACTCACACCCACCAACAATCAGTACTACATACCACAGTGGTGGGTGTGGTGGCTCAAACCTGTAATCCCAGCACTCAGGAGGCAGGGGCAGGAGCACTGCTGGGTCTGAGGCTGAGTTCAGGACCAGCCTGAACCACAAAGCGAGACCCTGTTTCAAAACTAACTAGGTTAGGTTTTTTGAGACAGGGTCTCGCTTTGTGGTTCAGGCTGGCCCTGAGCTCAGCCTCCAACTCACATCACAGCAATCCTCCTGCCTCTGCCTCCCGAGTGTTGGGATTACAGCTGTGCACCACCATGTCCACATTTTGTACTCCGTGCTTCTTAATGCAATAAAGTCAACATATTAGGATTAAGAGTCACAGGAAATGGGTGAACCCTATAAGGTTCTCAGAGGCCACGAGTGACCCCAGGGATCGGGATCAGGACAACAGCACTGTTTCTAGGTCCTCACTGGGTGCAGATGAAGGCATCAGTCACAGAGGAACCCTTTCACGTGGGATGGGTGTTCAGGGAGCCCTGGGACTTTGTCTCTAGGCAGGCAGGATCTCCTGTCATTACACATTTCTATACTCTCGTATGAATGGAATTGATCCAGCATGTACTCACTCTTGTCCAGCTTATTCAACTGAGCAGAGTGATTTTGAGGTTCACTTGTCTTGTACCAGTCATGGTTTTTTTTTTGAGACAGGGTCTCATTTTGTAGTTTAGACTGGCCCTGAGTTCAGCCTCAAACTCACATCACAGCAATCCTCTTGCCTCTCCCTCCTTAGTGCTGGGATTATAGGCGGGAGCCACCATGTCTGGCATCGTTGGTATGTGGTTTGATTGTTGGTGGGCTTGAGTCACTATACCTGACATCGTTGTATGTGGTCAGTGAGCATCGAACTCTGGACCTCGCTCTTGCATGGCAGGCCCCGGAACCACTGAGCTAAATCCTTAGCCCATTGCCACACCTTTATGTAGCCTCATCAGTCATGTGTAAAAGGGTATGTTCTCCACCAACACTGGGAGTGAACAGTATTTATAGTCAGTCTATAGGTATTTATAGTCAGTATTTATAGTCAGTAGGTATGTGGTGGTATATAGTTATAATTTTAGTCATTTTTTCATGCCTAATGATATTCAGCAATGTTTTTAGTGCTTATTTGCCTTTTTGTGTATGTAGAGTATCTGTCTGGATCTTTTGCCTATTTTTCAATTCACTTTTTTAAAAAATACTGCTTAACTTGTCCTGCGTAAGAAATCTTTGCCTAGGCTAAAATTACTAAGATTTTCTTTGTTTGTTTCTGAGACAGAGTCTCACTATGTAATTCAGGTTGGTCTTTAACCTACTGTGTAGGTCTGGCTGGCTTTGAGTTTGTGAGGAGGATCCTGCCTCCACCTTCTAGTTGCTGGACTTACAGGTATGCGCCACCTTGGCTTCTTTCTTTCTTTCTTTTTCTTTTTTTTTTTTTTAAGATTTTTTGAGGCAGGGTCTCACTTTGTTGTTCAGGCTGGCCCTGAGCTCAGCCTCAAACTCACATCACAGCAATCCTCCTGCCTCTGCCTCCCTAGTGCTGGGATCACAGACGTGAGCTATCACGCCCGGCACTGTGGTATGTGGTACTGGTTGCTCCTGGGTGTGAGTCTCCACACCCAGTATTGTATATGGTTACCGGGGGATCAAACCTGGGTCCTTGCACTTCCAAGACAGGCGCTGGAACCACTGAGCTAAATCCCCTGCACCCCACACTGGTTTATTTCTGTAAATTTTATAATTTCAACTTTTACGTTTATGTCCATGATCTGCTTCAAGCCATAGTTCTTTATTTTTGTTTACTTGCTTTTGGTTCTGAGGATTGAACCCAAGGATTTGCACATGCTAGACAAATGGTCTACCACTGAGCTACATCTTCAGCCCCTTTTGTTTCCTTTGAGACAGTCTCACTTGAGCTCACCTTAAACTCACTATTTAGTCCAGGCTGTCCCTAAACTATAGTCATCCTCCTGCCTCTGGTTCCTAAATGCTAGGATTACAGATGTGTGCACCACACCTGGTTCTCATCTTCATCCCTTTTTATTTTTAAATTTTTAGACAGGGTCTTGCTAAGTTACCCAGGCTCGCCTTGAACTTGTAGCCTTCTTCCTTGGCCTCTTAAGTAGCTGACTGAACTTATACACGTATGATACTAAGGCCAGACCATGGTTCTTTTGTGTTTCACTTGAATAACCAACCATTGTGGTGTCCTTTGTTGAGATTCAGAATGACACTTCCTGCCACTCCTTAGGATTGCATTTAAAATTAATCAGCACTTATCTGTGAGTCTTCATATGTCATTATTCTATGGGGGGATATTTTCACTGCTTACATATTGTTTTGGTTACTATGGCTTTATGAAGTCTTGAAATCGGGTTGTCTAAGTCTTCCAAATATGTTTTCATTTAAACAATGTTTCAATTATTCTGGGTCTTCTCCTTTATATGTTATTTTAAGAATCATCTTAGGGGAAAAGGATCACCTTGGCAGTTTCTACAAGACCTATAGGATTCTTATGGGGATTGTCTTGAGTTGATAGATAAATTTGGAGACATAAGCATTGTCTTTAATTTCTCTTAGAGATGTTTTGTGGTTTTCTGTAGCCAGTTTTTGCACATTTTTTTTTCTGAGGCAGGGTCTCGCTTTGTAATTCAGGCTGGCCCTGAGCTCAGCCTCCAACTCACATCACAGCAATCCTCCTGCCTCTGCCTCCTGAGTGCTGGGATTACAGGCATGAGCCACCACGCCCGGCACTGTGGTGCACTGTGGTATGTGGTACTAATTGCTGTTGGGCGTGAGTCTCCACACCCAGTATTGTTATGTGGTTACCAGGGATCAAACCCGGGCCCTTGCGCTCGCAAGACAGGCGCCCAAACCACTGAGTTATATCCTCGGCCCTTTTTGCACATTTTTTAAAAGCCAAGCATATGTGTTAGATAGTAGTAACACTGTGAATGGGATTTTTTTTTAAAGTTTTCATATTCACAATTGCTATCATTTCAGAACACAGCTGATATTTATATATAAGTATGGGGTTTCTCAGACTATTCTTCTTGAGTGAGCTTTGATAGTTTGCTTCTTACAAGGAGTTTGTCTACTTTGTATGCCCTTTGAAATTGATTGGCGTAAAGCTGCTTATAATTCTCCCTGATCCTTTTTATTTTAATTTAATTAATTAATTTATTTGTGGTGTTGGGATTGAGCCCAGGTCCTTGCACATACTAGACAAGTGCTGTGGTGCTGGGCTGTGTCTCCTGCACTCATTACCCTGGCAATTTCTGCAGAATCCATGGTAATGTAGTGTCATTTTTCTTACTCTGATACTGAGTCTTCTGCTTGCATTTTTTGCTTGATAAGTCTGGCTAGAGGTTTAGTCATTTTATTGATCTCAAAGAACCAGTTTTGGGGTTGATTTTCTCTTTTTGTTGTCTGTTTTCTATTTCATTGAAATACTTCATTTTTTCATTATTTCCTAAGTTTTGCTTGCTGTAGTCATAGCTTGCTCATTTCTTCATAGTTTTTAAAGTCTTGGTATCTGGCCCACCTATCAGTTTTATTTGATTTCTGTCAGCTGATCCACAGAAGTAAGGTTAATTAGGTGCCTCAGGGTCCAGCTAAAATGGGACCCCCCAGGCTGACAAGCTCAGGAAGACAGAGCAAATCAGGTGTCTGCCCTGCCAACAGGCAGGCCCAGATCTCTAGGGCACAGTCACTGCTGGATCTGGTCCCCCGGTCTGGCCTGGAAAGTTGAGTCAGAAATTGTTCTCTCATTTCTTTCTCATTAGTATTAATAGAGTAATTTTTAATACAGTCACTAAAGATAGCCCTTATTCTACCTTAGTAAGAGCTGGGAAAGTCTTTAAAAGAATTTTTTATGAGACAAACTGTGCTATAGTCTAGGCTGGCCTCACACTTGTGACTCTGTTCAGCCTCCTGATTAGCTGGGATTGCAGGTGTGCACCACTGACTGAGAAACATTTTTTTTAATTAATTTTTTTGAGACAGGGTGTCACTTTTTGTAGTTTGCGCTGGTCCTGAGCTCACGATGTAGCCCAGGCAAGCCTTGAACTCATAGCAATCCTCCTGCCTCTGCCTCCTGAGTGTTGGGATTGCAGGCGTGAGCCACTATGCCTGGCACTGTGGTATGTGGTACTGATTGCTGGTGGGTGTAAATCACCATGCCCTTACACTTGCAAAGCAGGTGCCAGAACCACTGAGATAAATCCCCAGCCCTGAGAAACCATTTTTTAAATGGCATCTCTACTTAATTAAATTCATTAAAAAACCAGGGCACCTACTAATAATGCCTGGCCTGATGTTAGGTATTAAGAGTAAAGAGATGGGGCCTGGGATTTAGCTCAGTAATTCTAGCATCTGCCTGGCAAGTATAAGATCTTGAGTTTGATCCTGGGTAACTACATACCACAATGCTGGGTGTGCTAGCTCACACCTGTAATCCCAGCCCTTGAGGTTAGCATGGGCTACATAGTGAGCTCAGGGCCAGCCTGAACTAAAAAATGAGACCCTGTCTCAAAAAAAAGAAAAAGATAAAGAGATGCAGTCATGACCTTTATGACCTATAATTTATGACTTCTCACTCTACAGTTGCTTTGCAGTTCCTTTCATTTTTGGATAACAGAACTTTGGTTCAACATAAATCCATGAGTTACAGAGCTGAGAGTTGACTCTGGAGGCCTGTTAGAGACAGGAAGCCAGAGGCTCAGAAAAACTGCAGAGTTTGAGTGAGGCCATAGGCAGGGGCAGCTCCTCCCAGAAATGGGGGCACTGGGGTGCTGACAAGGCATCTGCAAAGATCTATCATCTATCTGTCTGGCTGGTACTAAAGATTGAACCCAGGGGACCCTGAGCTGTTGGTCCATCTGAGCCCTTTAAAAATTTTTTTGGGGGGCCGGGGATATAGCTCAGTGGTTCCAGCACCTGTCTTGCAAGTGCAAGTACCTGGGTTTGATCCCCGGTAACCACATAACAATACTGGGCGTGGAGACTCACCCCAGCAGCAACCAGTACCACATACCACAGTGCCGGGCGTGGTGGCTCACGCCTGTCATCCCAGCACTCGGGAGGCAGAGGCAGGAGGACTGCTGTGATGTGAGTTTGAGGCTGAGCTCAGGGCCAGCCTGAACCACAAAGCGAGACCCTGTCTCAAAAAACCTTAAAAAAGAATTTTTTTTTTCAGCACTATAAGTCGTATTTGATGCAATCATAGTTTTAAAAACTTAATTACTGTGTTCTTCTACCATTTCCATTCCTAATTCCAACAGTTCTCCAGATGCTTGTCATACACCAGGTCCAGAGTTGTGAGCAAATTCGTGTTTTTGTTGAGGTAGGAATAACATTGGTACTTCCCTCTCAGGCACTGTCTGCCTAATGGCCAGGAGCCTTCATCTTTCTTCCTATGCTTTGTCTTTGCTGTGGGGCAGGGGGCAGATGCAGTACTAGAGGCTGGTAGGGGCCTATCTCCCATTTTTTTCTTGAGGGGTTGGGGAGGGCTGTGGAGCCCCCGCTCTCACCAGGCAATCCCAGGTGCAGCCACCACTGCATTGGTGGCTCCAGTGAACGTCTCAGGTGCTGGAACTGCTGGAGTTACAGTGGTGGCTGGCAGTGAGTAGTCCTCTTTCCCTCCTGCTCTTTCCTATTACATGAAACCTACCTCTTCTGGGTGCCTGAGCAAGGAGGCAGCTCACCCAGGCACCCCAGCGCCATCTGCCTGCAGCCCGCCTCGAATCTGGGAAGCATGGGAGCTACCATGACAAGTACGCTAGGCCAAGGCTGTGTCCTGCAGCCAGCAGCTGTTTAAATCTTGGATTCTTTTTTTAGGATAAGATCTAAGGCATCCACCTACCAAATGCTTTTATCTTTAAAAAATTATTTGAATTATTTAATATGAAACTTAAATTCAACTTTTTCTCAGCCAAACATTATTCACTTGACAAAAGTATATGGGAAATACTTCAAATTGCAATGCTAGACCTTTTTATTATGGAGTAGAATCTATTTTCCAAACATAAAGATGGCAGGAAAAGACTGTTATTATATTTGAAAGAAGCAGACCAAGATGACCATATAGAAACATCACGGACATTTGTTTTATTGTAAATTTAATTTTAAAAATAAATTTTTGTTCTTAATTAGAGTTTCTGACATTCTCTAGGCTAGTTTGTTAACACAGGAATGCTATTAGATCACTGTTCAAGAGGGAATCAAAGATAAAGCTGACTCTCTGGTCCCTGGTAACGAGCCCTGGGGTGTGAGGTGGTGTATCTGAGATAATGGACTCAGTTCAGTATTGTTACAGTTATTTACATGTAACAGTACTGACACTGGCTCTGCTGGCTTAGTTCGTTGTTGCTCTCACTCAAGTGTTTCTTAGATTTTCATTGCAGGAAGAAAAGACATGCATCAAGGGAGAAGGTTGGAGCCTGTTCCTACGTGTCTGATTCCAAACTCCACACGTGACTTCAGCAAACTGCATCTCTTCTGCCATTGATCCTGCAGTGGTTTTCTGTATTTCTATAGTGCTGGGGATTGGGCAGTACACACACACTCTAGGCAAGTGCTCTGCCACTGAGCTTCTTTAACCGCAGGGTTGTGATTCACTAGTATTTGCTGATTTTTTTTTTTTTTTGAGATAAGGTCAATGTTCAGTTCAAGCTGGCCTTGAACTCACAGCGATCCTCCTGCCTCAGTCTCCTGAGTGCTAGGATTACAGGAGTGCACCCCACACCCGGCCTTGTTGGTGTATTTTTAAGTACTCGCCAGATATCATTTAACACCTATATAATGGTATCCACATAACTGAAATAAAACATTTTCTTCAGTGACCACAATACCATTACTGTGGTACTTAATGATGTAATAAAATCAGCAATTCTTTGGTATCATTTAACTCCAGTCTACGTACCAGACATGCCTTGCTGTGACTGGCTTGTCTGAATAAGGTCTAAGGCAACTCCATGGGTCCAAGGTGTCTGCCCGACAGGAGCTTGGCTTCTGGTGTCCAGGCCCAATGTATGGTGCATGGCTAGGATGGACTGGCACAATGTCTACTGCTGTGTATACTGCTGAGCATTGTCATTGCCTGTCCACGTGTCTCTAGATTCTAAACTTTGGGAGAAAAGTGACTGTGTGTCGATTGGCCTCAAGTTGGCAATAGGAACACATTGCCCAACACAAATGAAGGTACCTGAGGTCAGACTACAGCCTGCATCTCAATTCTTACAGGTTTTGAGTCTTGTCTCTGCTACTTAGCCTACTGGTCTGTAAACCAGGTAGTTATCTTCGAAAGCAAGCTCATTATCCTGTTTTGTCTTCCCTTTTACCAACTGTGAACTTGGTAACAATGCAAGCTGACCAGGTGCTGTGCAGATTCCGAGTTATGCTCAGGACCTGTTAGCTCAAGGTGTAACCCACAGAGGGCAATGCGGACCACATCCACTGAGGTGTCTGACTGGAGGGCCTGTGATATCCAGGCGCAAGCAGCTCAGTGCTTCCTCCAGCTACTCACTTGAGGCTAGTTGAAAACATATCATTGAGGGCTGGGGATGGACCTCAGTGACATAACACTAGCCGGGCAAGCACGAGGTCCTGAGTTTGATTCCTGGTGTAAAAAACAAGCAAACAAAAATCATTAAAACTACCGCTGGCAGGTTAGAGTTGCATACACATGTAACCTCTAGCTCCTCCAGGAGCTGAAGCAGGAGGATCTCAAGTTCAAAGGTCAGCCTGGGTAACTTTGCAAGGCTGGCTCAAAATTCAAAATACAGAAGAGCAGGGGACGTAGCTCAGTGGAAGTGTTTGTCTAGTACTGGGTGGCCTGTGTTCAATCTTCAGTACCCCAAAGAAGTCCATTTCTTTTTTGGGGTATTGAAGGTCAAACTCTGGACCTTGCACTTTTGAGGCAAGTGCCAGAACCACTGAGCTAAATCCCAAACTCCGCCCCACATGTAAATGTATACAATGAAATATAATAAGGAAAATAAAAACTCCATCTGCAGATGCCCAGGCCCCCCTGTAGCACTGCATTACAGAAGGGCAGGTGAACAGGAGTCTAGCTCTCCTGAAGCTGGCAGCGCCCTCCCTTCCTGCAGCTTGTGTCCTTCACTGCGCTTGCCTGGCCTGCAGCATGCCCTCTGCCAGGCCTTGACCACCATAGACAGAGAGCTCCAGCTCCACCTACAGGCCACCCGCAGAACACAACCGGCTGTCTCCAAAGCCCTGGGAGGGGCTTCTAACAGTGGGCTCAGATGCATTCTGTGCTCTTGTCTCTCTCTGCAAAAGTGAGGACATGACACGATTGGGCCTAGACATACTGTACCAGAGAACTGACCTACCCAGCCATCTTGGCTGAAGGAACCCTTAGGGAGTGTGCAGAAGAGCAATGGCTCGGGTCTTTTGGGAAGCAGTCTGGGGCCAAACAGCCCTTCTGTCAGGTTCTTATCTCCTCTTTCTGGACATGAGTGCATCCCCTGGCCCAGCACTCATGGTGACATCTTTGGTATATTACTCCCTCTTTCTTTTCTTTTTTTTTTTTTTTTTAGGTTTTTTGAGACAGGGTCTCGCTTTTGTGGTTCAGGCTGGCCCTGGGCTCAGCCTCAAACTCACATCACAATCCTCCTGGCTCTGCCTCCCGAGTGCTGGGATTACAGGCATGAACCACCACGCCCGGCACTGTGGTATGTGGTACTGGTTGCGGCTGGGTGTGGGGTCTCCACACCCAGTATTGTTATGTGGTTACCGGGGAATAGAACCGGGGCCCTTGCGCTTGCAAGACAGGCACTGGAACCACTGAGCTAACTCCCCGGCCCATTACTCCCTCTTTCTTAACCTCACTTCCCCATCTGTGAGGTCCACGCCTCATTAGCTTCTAAGCAGACTACAGGAACTACAGTGTGTGGCATAACTGGTGTCTGGCGCTCCTGCATAGTGATCCATAGAATACATCAGGGCTCCAGTGGGGGGCAAGGCAGCAGCTCATGCTCCTTAGGATCAGCATCTTCTAAGGCCTGGCCTCAGGCATTAGCATGTCCCAAAACTCACTGGAAATCCAGGTTGCCAGGATTAGAAACATGGGGCTCGTAGCCTGCACTACAGCACCCAATTCTGGAGGAGCTGGTGCAGATGTGCAATCTTTTGGATTGGATTTCCAATGGGGGAGCAGTGTGTGTAATACAGGAGACGCCGTGTAATCTTGAGTCTCCAGTCTGGTTGCCTAGCAACCCTGAAGCTGAGGAAGGGCACAAGCAGGCTCACGTCTTCTCATGACAAAAGAAACTGAGGCTCAAACCCCACAGTAAATGGCAATCCAGCCTGTGGTTGGGAGGGGAGGATTTTAACATCAAAGCTTGGCCCTGCAAGCAGGGTTCTTCTGCAGCTCCACAGCCACAAACCTGCAAACACCTGGTTTGAATCGGACTCGCTCCTACTCCACTCTCACTGCTAACAATCCTTTGTGTGTGTGACTGGAGGGGTTTGGGAACTGCTTTAGATGGAGATAAGAACTATGCACTTTTCATTCAATATTGGTCTAACCAGAAGAAACATCAATTGCCTCTTTTGTACTCTGTCTTGTGATTTCCAGAAAAATAATTCTTAGAGCTTATAATTTTGCCTGTGTGATCTAAAGCTACTTATTTCTAAAGCATTTCACAATAATGCTTTCCTTCTCTTGTTTATCTTTTTTTTTTTTTAGGTTTTTTGAGACAGGGTCTCGCTTTGTGGTTCAGGCTGGCCCTGAGCTCAGCCTCAAACTCACATCACAGCAATCCTCCTGCCTCTGCCTCCCAAGTGCTGGGATTACAGGCGTGAGCCACCACGCCCAGCACTGTGGTATGTGGTACTGGTTGCTGCTGGGTGTGAGTCTCCCCGCCCAGTATAGTATGTGGTTACCGGGGATTGAACCCGGGTCCTTGGGCTTGCAAGACGGGCACCAGAACCACAGAGCTAACTCCCCGGCCCTCTCTTGTTTATCTTGACAATGATCACAAGTTGGAAATTACATAGTTAACAGCTCCATGTCCCAAAAGTGAAGAAAAGGCTTGAAGAGGCCCAGGAGACAACAACAGAACCACTTATTCAACAGACATTTATTGAATATCATAATCTGGCTAGTGCCTTGACCTCAGCCACCACCACGTGCTCCTCTTTCCTGCAGGTTCCTTGGGGGTGTGTGGGGGGGTGTCTGTGGACAGCTACCATAGACAAAGATCTGTGAGAGGACACATAGAACAGTCCCAGAATGCAGGTGCGTCTCACAAGTACATTTATTCATGTCACAGAGTGAACACATTTATGCAGGTGCACAGCAATGCTCTGCGCTCTGGTCCGACACAGCTTGAGCTCACAGGCAGACTGATGTTTTGTCTCACAAGTACTCAAGAGAGCCAGTTAATGATGACCATGACCAGAGGCAGGACTTGAACCTGTTCAAAAGGATGCACAATATGGATATCATTCATGAAGGAAGCATCAGAACGCAGTTTATAATGAAAAGTATCAAGAAGTCAAAAAGCGAATGACAATTTTCAGTGCTATCAAAAAGCACAGAGCATTATTTCTGCATGGAACAATGAGCTCCTTTTAAAGGTTCCTGCACATGATGCCTGCAAGCAGCAGCCCACTGGCAGGGCCAAGTATGGACAGGGCAGGGCAGGAAATGTCTCTTCCCAAAGCCCACAGAGCCAGTCCTAAAATCTGTGCAATACTCAAATGACCAGTTTCTTTGTCATTGGGGAAACAGGGAAGAAATACCCAACGTCAGGGCATAATGCTATAAGGAGCTTTCCTTTAAAATACATAAAAATACATGACTAGGCCAGGGATTTAGTGCAGTGGCACCCTGTACCTCACAAGTATAAGGTTCTTAGTTTGATCTCTAGTACTAAACAAAAAGAAAAAGCAAAAAAAAAAGACCAAAAAGACAGACAGACCTAGCAAATATTAAAACACATGATCATGAACTTGCAGGGTGGCATGTCACATAGCTAACCTGTGCTCCCCGACTGGAGGCACTAGCTGTTGTGATTTCTCTCTCTTTTTAAAAAATATTTTAAAAATATTTAAAGTAGGGGCCGGGGAGTTAGCTCAGTGGTTCTGGCCGCCTGTCTTGCAAGCGCAACGGCCCGGGTTCGATTCCCCGGTAACCACATAACAATACTGGGTGTGGAGACCCACACCCAGCAGCAACCAGTACCACATACCACAGTGCCGGGCGTGGTGGCTCACGCCTGTAATCCCAGCACTCGGGAGGCAGAGCCAGGAGGATTGTGATGTGAGTTTGAGGCTGAGCTCAGGGCCAGCCTGAACCACAAAAAGCGAGACCCTGTCTCAAAAAACCTAAAAAAAAAAAAAAAAAAAAAAATTTAAAGTAGTATTTAGCTCAGTGGTTCCGGCGCCTGTCTTGCAAGAGCAAGGACCTCGGTTTGACTGCCCAGTAACCACATACAGTACTGGGTGTGGAGACACACCCAGCAAATCAGTACCACATACTACAGTGCTGGGCATGGTGGCTCATGCCTGTAATCGTAGCACTTGGGAGGCAGAGGCAGGAGGATTGCTGTGATGTGAGTTTGAGGCTGAGCTCAGGGCCAGCC
>PVIR01043180.1:0-11704 GCA_004026965.1 Petromus typicus | reverse complement strand
AGCTGTTCCTCAGATAAAGGGCTATTATCTAGAATATATAAAGAGCTCAAAAAAATCAGCCCACCCAAATTTAATGACCCAATTCAAAAATGGGCATCTGAAATGAACAGATATTTTTCAGAGGAAGAAGTCAGAGCAGCTAAGAAGCATATGAAGAAATGCTCAACATCATTAGTCATTCGAGAGATGCAGATGAAAACAACAGTGAGATTTCATCTCACTCCACATAGAATGGCTGCCATTTCAGAATCAGCCAACGGCAAATGTTGGTGAGGCTGCAGAGAAGAAGGAACCCTTCTCCACTGTTGGTGTGACTGTGGACTAGTACAACCCCTGTGGAGATCAGTTTGGAGATTCCTCAAAAAGCTAGGATTGGAGGTCCCATTTGACCTGGCCATTGCCCTGCTAGGTATATACACACAAGAATTAAAAGACTCATATCACAGTGACATATGTACACCCATGTTTATAGCAGCCCAGTTTGTGATTGCTACATCTTGGAAACAACCCAAGTGTCCATCAACTGGAGACTGGATAAAAAAGCTGTGGTTCTTCTACAGCATGGAGTACTACTCTGCCATAAAAAATGATAAGTTTGAATCATTTCTACTTAAATGGACATACCTTGAGGATATCCTCATAAGTGAAATAAATAGGGCACAGATAGGTACATATCACATCTTTTCTCTGGTATGAGAAAATGAAGACGTAAATGAGTCCTAGCATTGTATGTTATATATTGTGAAATAGAAAATGCTCAATGTAAAATAAGGTGAAAGGGGACAATGTTGAGATTGTAACAAAAAAGTAAGGAAACAAATTTTATGTATATGGGGGCGTGGTAGAGTGGGTAGGGCTATGGGAAAAAAATGGGAATTAAGTTGTGTCTCATACTGGTACAAATCCCCATTATGGAGTACAATCATGATGTGTATATTTAATGTACTAACAAAGATTAAAAAAGAAAAAGAGAGAGAGATTTCTCAAAATTTTTAGTACTTTTTCTCCTGTGCCTGATCAGACTAAATGTTAGCAATGGTTAACATGCCAACAAACCCTGACATTTAAGTTAATAAGGTATAAATGGGGGCCGGGGATTTAGCTCAGTGGTTCCAGTGCCTGTCTTGCAAGTGCAAGGACCTGGGTTCGATTCCCCGGTAACCACATACAATACTAGGTGTGGAGACTCAAGCCCAGAAGCAATCAGTACCACATACCACAGTGTCGGGCGTGGTGGCTCAAGCCTGTCATCCCAGCACTCGGGAGGCAGGGGCAGGAGGATTGCTGTGATGTGAGTTGGAGGCTGAGCTCAGGGCCAGCCTGAACTACAAAGTGAGACCCTGTCTCAAAAAAAAAAAAAAAAAAAAAGGTATAAATGAAGGCATAGCTTGTTCTCTGCAAGTTTGTAGGAGCCTATTGGATTTCATCAGTCATGAAGCAGTTCATTCTGAGACAAAGGAACAAAGAAAAACACTGACAATGGTGGGGAACAGAAGGGTGTTCCTGCTTTTGGAAGACAATGGGGTATACCTGTCATACTGAAGAATGAGAACCTACCATGTGAACACTCAGAAACGCTTGATGTCATATTCATTTTTATAAGGACAATGATACAATATTTCCAAAGATTAAGTTTTTATGCTGCTGTTGTCTGATTAAATAAAAACTAAATCACAGTCTCTAAAATTTAAGATAATATCTTCATGTCCAAATGATTTAATTCTGATATGGACTAATTCTTTTAAAAAGGGTGGCAAAAAATGTGTGGTTAGTATTTAAATTTTTAAAAATGATTACTGTAAAGACATATTATCATTTATGCCCTTTGAAATCTTCTGTCTCTTCCAACACATTTATTCATAGGTTCTTGCCATTTTCTGAAGCATTTCTGGAAGTCCTCTTTTGCCAGTGCCTTTCCGAATTCTGATCAAGAGGAAGGTGAGTGCTGTTGCCAAGTTCTGTTCAGTGGAGACAATGTTATGGAAACATAGGTGTGTCCTCATCTACTTTATTTACCAAAGCTGGCCCAAAGCAATATCTGGATCTTTTGTGAAGTTAAAATCACCATGAAAGGAAATGGTTAGAATTGACTGAGGACATCAAGGAAGCAATATCAGAGTAACTAAAGGCACTCACTGAAGAGTTCTAGAATTGTTTCACAAAAGTGGCAAGATTGACAGAATATGTGAAAAATAAGGAGAAATATTGTAAAGGGGAATAAAGACAATTTTTTTTACTGCAATGATTTTTAAAATGTAAATTACCAGTGCATTGTCCAATTGTACATTAAATGTTAATTATGTTTTTCATGGAGCTCCTATTTAAATCAAGATTTTTCTTCAGAAAATCTATATTCTATCTTAGAGCTATTTATTTATTTAAAAGTATTCTTCAAATATTTTTTCTAATGTTATAAAATTATTTCATAACTCAGTTTTCTTTTGCTTATACACAACAATTGGTTTTAAAAATATTTTGAAATCTACCTAGCTTTCAGTAGAAATATAATTGCAATCTTCAATTTGTTTTCAAGTCTTCTTTTCTTAAAAAATATATTATTAATTTTGTGCTATTTACTTAAAACAATGTAAAACTGAATTTCATAATGTCTAGATAAGATAAAATAATCTAAAACAGGTACTTTTCACTATTAAGTAATATATGCTACCTGAATTACATGTGGCATCTTTTTTCTGTAAACTGATATACCAACCCAGAAATATTACTCTTGGTAATATTAGTGGGGATGAAATGGAGACTGAGTAAAGCTATTATCATTTATGATTTTTAGCATAAATGTGAAAATCAATTAAATAGCATGCTTCTTATTAATTATGTTATTACATTTTGTTGGAAAAATGTTCCCTTATCCACTAAGTGCAAACACATAATAATTGTTCATTATGAATTAAGAATTAAAACAGCAAATTATTAACAAAGACCCATATTTGAAAATGAAAATATCTCTCTGGTTCAAAATTCAGTGCATTACACAAGGCCAAAGTCGTAGTTTACTGAGACATAGCTTCTGAAATCATTTTCATTTGCAGAATGTTTGAGGATTACTGACACCAGTAGCTTGAGTGTTAAAAAGAAGGTAAAACTTGCATTCAGAGTTAGGGGAGGATTTTTTTTATTCTCCATGCAGCTAAAGAAAAACTTATGCTAATTTCTTATTTTTCAGTGGTTCAGTGGTTCCTACATAAGAAGGTAGCATTCTGCATATAAATATTCTATTTTATGAAATCTTTGATTTAAGTATATAATGTATATAATTGATTTTTAACTTTCCCTTCCTCATAAGAAAAAAGGAGATTTTTTAATTCTGTAAACTTAACTAAACAATCATTTTTTTTCTGGCAGGCCTGTATGACCATTCCTAAAATCACAGCATTTTCAGGCCTGAGGTAGAAGGCCCGAAAAATGAAGGAATGTAGCTGACTTGACAGGTCTTATGTTCAATGTCTATTACATAAATACAAATAAACATAAACATAAACATTTATTATATAAACATAAATAAAAATAAAGAAGAAAGAAAAAAATTACAGAGAACAATACTAAGAAATTCTAAAATTATTAGTAAAACAAAAGTCAGCACAGAAAGACAGCTCCAAAATTGGGGGAAAGATATATTCTATTTATGAGTAACTGGAAAATCAAAATACATGAGGAGTTTTGAGAATATGTGAAAAAATTATTACTACAAAGAAAACACAAGTCTGATTAAACTAATTAGGTATAAAAATTGAAACGAGTGACAGAGTATGGTTAGGACTCTAAAACAACAGCAATAACAACAACAACAACAACAACAAAGAAATCATTTTATCTAAAGCAAATCTCACAGAATTGCTCTAATGTGTTACAGAACAATAATAGGCAGAAATAAATGAAGCTAGTATGAAAGGTTATTTATTGTGGAAGTAATAAATTCACTGAGAAATAGAAACAAGCATATATACTATGTGTTTATGTGCATGTGCGTTTCTACATATCTTTTTTATCTTCAGTTATTTTCTTTTACTTTAATAGCACAAATGTGTGTCTCTTTGCCTCTCTGAAAGTTAGTTGCCGATATTGTATAAGAATATTAGAGGAGACTGAGACGAGGAGATATTGTCTCTACAAGATTCTACTCCTTAAGCAAAACAAATTTGAAGCATTTTGTCAACATGACAGTATTAATAAAGTATAAATAGGGCCTCTGCTTGCTTCACTCCATAATCCTCTGTGACGTAAAACCTTGTCAGTTTGATTGACTTGGAGATGCCTAGTAGGTGCAGGGGGCCGCTGTGTCTGTGAAGCCTGCGAGGCTGTAGCCTTGGACACTGTAACAGTACCAGAGCCTTTCCCTCCTAACCCTCCTTCCTGCTCACTTCTTCAGAAGCTCCAAGTTGGGCAGCCTTCCTCTGCCTTGCCTCCACGCCACAGAGCTCCTGCTGTAGAGCAGACCAGGCACTGACCATTAGCAAACTAAAATATTCTATTATATCGCTGGTTTCATGAGTTTTTTGATCAGAAAATGGAACAATACAGGCATTAACACCGCCACAGTAAACTATCTGAAAGAACACACATGGGTAACAGTCTGGATGACAATACATTTTTCTTTAATCTTTATTGGTACATTACATATACACATCCTGATTGCACTCCATAATGGGGATTTATACCAGTATAAGACACAACTTAATTCTCATTTTTCCCATAGCCCTACCCACCCTACTACCCCCCATATACATAAAATTTGTTTCCTTCCTTTTTTGTTATAATCTCATTATTTTCCCCCCTTCACCCTATTTTACTTTGAGCACTTTCTATTTCACAATATATAACATACAATTCTAGAACTCATTTACATCTTTATTTTCTCATACCAAAGAAAAGATGTGATATACACCTATCTGTTATCTATTTATTTCACTTATGAGGATATCCTCAAGGTCTGTCCACTTAAGTATAAATGATTCCAACTTATCATTTAGTATGGCAGAGTAGTACTCCATTCTGTAGAAGAACCACAGCTTTTTTATCCATTCTCCAGTTGATGAACACTTGGGTTGTTTCCAAGATATAGCAATCACAAATCGAGCTGCTATAAACATGGGTGCACATATGTCACTGTGATATGAGTCTTTTAATTCTTTTATATATATATACCTAGCAGGGCAATGGCCAGGTCAAATAGGATGACAATACATTTTTAAGGAAGTATATACATTTTTTCTGGTCACTGAAAGCTTTAATACTAACACAGTCAGGATAGCAAATTTAAAATTGGGGATAGGTTAGTGTGTGTGGGGGTGCTACATTTTTATAGAAACCTCACCAGTTTGTAATTTAAATAGATTTATTGATTTATTTGAATATAGTAATTTTATATAAATCAGAAAGAAAGAAGGAAAAAGTAACGTAGCTGTAACCAAGAAAGTTCTCTTTAAATTATCAGTCTGGGATGACACACACAGATACAATCAGCTACAGGGTGCACAAGAAGCAGTTTTTTTTCACAAAAGTGTCTGGAAATTTGAGGTAGCACAATGACTGTGTGAATCTTCCTTCTTAGTCCAGATAATTAATAGATTCAGAGTAAAATGTAATAATTTAATATGAATTTATCATATTTAAAAAGATTCTTAATAATATTATATTTATCAAGAATTAAGATTTTCTAATATATCAAGAAACTATTAATAATATAAATATGATAGAGCAGTTTTCATTATGTAAAAATAAAATAATGATTTTCCATTTTATTATTTATACTACATGTTGTCCAAAAGTAAGAATTACAGATATTGAATGAAAAAAAATATATATATATGTATACTTGTCAAAAGGGAGATAACTCAAATTTCATGTAATGAGACATTTTTAAAAATTAAGATATAATAATCCTAATTAGGGCTGATAATTTAACTCAGTGGTTCCAGAGCTCGCCTTGCAAGTGCAAAGGCCCGGGAGTAATCCCTGGTAACCACATACAACAATGCTGGGCATGGAGACTCACACCCAAGAACAATCAGAACCACATACCATAGTGCTGTGCATGGTGACTCACACCTGTAATCCCAGCACTTGTGAGGCAGAGGCAGGAGCATTGCTCTGAGTTTGAGGCTGAGATAAAATAAAATAAAATAAATAATAATAATAAAAAACTAAACTGAGTGCAAGATAAACACTTAACGTATAACTTAAAGTTTATTATTTTTATATACCAACAATTTAAAATATATCATTAAAATAATTAACTATGGCAATGGATTTTAAATGTATATGAATTTTGTGAAATATAAAAATATTTTGAATAGCATTAAATTTAACAAAACAAGATGTTAATTTACTTTCTATCTTTTTTTTTTTTTTTGAGACAGGGTCTCACTTTGTAGTTCAGGCTGGCCCTGAATTCAGCCTCAAACTCACATCACAGCAATCCTCCTGCCTCTGCCTCCAGAGTGCTGGGATTACAGATATGAGCCACCATGCTCGGCACTGTGGTATGTGGTACTGGTTGCTGCTGCTGGGCGTGAGTCTCTATGCCCAGTATGGTGTGTGGTTACCGGGGATCGAACCTGAGCCCTTGCACTTGCAAGACAGGCGCCGGAATCACTGAGCTAAATCCGCGGTCCAACAAGATATTAATTTTCATATTTTAACATGTAAGTAAATAGAATAGTTATAAAAATTTGCAAGTACATTTTATTTTTAATAGATTTAGAGACAAGTCCCAAGTTCCATATACAAATTTCAAACAATGGGTAAAACAACTTTGCCAAGTAAAATACTTAACTTTGTCAGATTTCAACACATTAAAAAAATCGGTTGTAACTACAACAATAAATTACAGAAAGGAGGAACAATGTGACTGTAGAATCAACATAAAGCAATTGATCAATGGTTCAGAAAAAAATAGCTGAAATTCACACTCCCCATTTGTAGACTCCCTATGTGACAGAGATAACCAGTGCATATAAGTCACAAAGTAAAAAGCATTTCATAAAAGAAAATGACCCTAAAATAATATTGAATTATTGTTATTTTAAAAGATAATTTATTATTGATCTCTTTGAATATTCATCATTTCTTTAGGAATAAAATAACTCAGTTTATAAGCAACTCTCTAAGACTAATGATAGATCCACTCCTTCACTAACAAAACAAATATAGGGTGTTATCCTCAGACATCTAAACTCTATATTTACTACAGAGAACCCTGTGGATCATTTTGAGCTTGGAGGAAACTGTTTCAAATTGCCTAGCATCCAGATGGTAATATCTAGAGACATTCCCACGGTTTAAATTAGGATTTTAGTGTCTTTTGCAGTATAACTTTTTAAACAAAAAGCACTTAAAATTACTGCTTTCACAGAACCTTGGGTACAATGTATTTTCAGAGGAATTTCCTGAAGCAAAGCGAGGAAAATTAGTTTGGACTATTTACTACATTTGCAGTTGAGACTAGTTTCATTGCTTTTGATTCAGCTTCTTACTTTCTAAATTAAATTGTACATACTTTTTATAAACCACATAGTACCTGTGATGCGCAGAGAAGAAAAAAGAGAAAACTGCCCTACATATCTGAGAGAGGAAGGGAAGCAGAGAGGATGAAAAGGTAAAATACCTTTAGAGTTTAAATCTAGAATTGCTCAGAATATCTGAGCAAAATGTCCAGGGTGCAGAGTGTCCATGCAGGTCAGCAGTAATTCTGCCTTCTGAAAGCTCTGATTCCTTGGCGCTGGGCACTTTTAAAAGCTGTTCATCCCTTACGGTAAACTTAGCATTTCTGCTGTTCTGGCAACTACGTACTTGGTGCGCAGGCTGCTTGGGGCTATTAAAGTTATTCTTGTCAGATTACCTCCTCTCCAGACAAGCCGGAGCCAGGGGAGGGAGTCCGAGCTGTGTGCAGCACACTGCAAACATGTGCCAAAGTCAGAGCGCTGAGACTACTTCTCGCAGGGTGCTTCGCCTGGATTCGTAGGATTTTAAAAATGCTTGGAACTGTGCAGATATTTTGATTTGTAGGGCACACAATGTTTCAAGTGCTTTAATTGATTTCTTTTCTCTCATGATTTTTAATTGCGAGCATGAGAATCCGGCTTTAGGTTATTTAAACTGCAAATTTAACAAAAGAAAACTAGGCATTGCGCACGTTTTTGCTAGGCGCAGGTGTGTAAGCTGTGTCGCCCCAGGTAACCTTCAGTTTTGGACTGCGAAGCCTCTGCAGAAATGCTCATTCGCCATTATCCGTTAGTACAGATGCTTCAAAGGGCACCGTTGACTCCGCAGGCCCCTGCTCGGAACATTGAGGACCGCGGAAGCACCGTCAGCGGCACAGTCGCTGTTGCTGCACCTGCGTAGTCCTCAGAAAAGCAACATCATCGTGATGACTAGTTCTAAGGGTTTGCTATTTTTTTTTCTGAGCTTTGTTTTTGTTTATTTACTTTTTATATCTTGGAATTCCAACTTCCCGAGGTGGAAAGGACTGGGAAATTCTAAAGGATCTGCCACTGTCTTAACTGCTGCTGTGCCTAAGACAGCAAAGAGTGGGCTGCTGACTCTTCAGTTGAGATCAATTGTGTTAAATTCTTTTTCGTGGTAATTCACCAGCAGTTGTTTTACAGTTTTTCAATAGACACAAGGATATGATACAGAAGACCTGTTTACTCACTATCACATCTCTCCTCTTGTAATGTCTCAGCATTCTGATGTTTGATGTGATAGTCTTAGAATCTTCTGCTTAATGTATTCCCCCACTTCTATCTTGCTTTATATATTAATGGTTTTATGTATTACTAACACAACTAGGAATATTTCAGTGCATTACTCAATATTTGGAATGCCTGTATTCCGTTGAAAACACTGTATTTATTTTGAGACAAGGTGTAGCTATGTAGTTCAAGCTGGTTTTAAACTGATTATAAAGCCTACACTACCTTCAAAATTGCATGGATATTCCATTCCCAGATTCTTTAGTGCTGGAGATAGATATATGCACCACCACACCTAGCTTCACTGTTCTATTTTATTGTATTTATTAGCACATGTTTACTAAATGTGCAATGTTTACATTCCTTGTGGAGGATAGGTACATGTGTATAACACATCTTAAATTCTTTCCCTTTCCCTCCCCTCTATCTTCCTCTTAATTTGAGAATTACTTACCTCCTTACTTCCTATTATTATCCTTTATGTTTCTTTTTATTTATAATTGACTTTTGTTATGTAAGAGAAACCAGGTGATATATTTTGTGTGTCTCTGATTTATTTCACTTACATTATGGCTTCAAAGTTCATCCATTTTCCTGCATAACATAAATTTATCTTACTGTGCTAGAATAATACTTCATTATGAGTAATGCCACATTTTCTCTATTCATTTATCTGTTGATTGACATGCAGTTTGCTTCCATAGATACTTATTGTGGAGTGTGCTGCTATAAACATGGGTAGAGGTGTATCACTGTCACATGATTAAAGAAGGAATACTCTCAAGGTTATCTTAGAAAGCTATGATTTTCATGATTCCAAAAACCAGACAAAGTTTCAAACATAAAAGAGTACTATAGACCAATCACTTTAATGAATACTGATGCAAAAATTCTCAAGAAGATATTACAAAGAGACTGCAACTCAGCATCGGAAAGACCATACAGCATGACCAAGGAGGCTTAATCCTACAGATGAGGACTAACTCAGCATACACCAATCAGTAAACACATTACATCACGTGAACAGAAACAAAGACAGAAATCATGTGACAATCTCAATAGATGAAGAAAATCCTTTGACAAAGTCCAATATCCTTTTATGATGAAAATACTGAAGAAAATATCTATGGAAAGACCTTCCCTCTATGATAAACATTCAGCCAACATTACAATGAGTTAGAAAAAAAAAATGAAAATCTTCCCCTCTAAATGCAGGAACACACAGATGTCTACTATCACTATTTGCTGTCAACATAGTACCCAAAATAGCAAGAATCATAAAGAAAGAAAAGGAATGGACAATGAAAACTATAGCCCTCTGAAAGGGGAAATGAAAGGGACTTCAAAAAGTAGAAAGATATTTTTTCTTCCTGAATCCACAGAACTAACATAGTCAAAATGGCGATAATCCCAAAATTGATATGCAGATTCAATGCAGTCCCACTCAGAGTGCTAAGCACATTCTTCACAAAATTGGAGAAGACAATTCCAAAGTTCATGTGACACCAGAAGATTTTCAAAATACCGAAAACAATTCCAGGTAATAAAAGCAAAGGGAGCCTTATTCCAGACCTGCAGTTATTTTACAAAGCTACAGTGGTTACATCAACCAAATACTTAGACAGATATAGACTTAAGCATCAATACAGAACAGAGGATGCAGAAATAACCCCCAATCCCAGCTCTTTGATCTTTGACAAAGGGGCCAAAGACATACACTGGAATAATCACATCCTCTTTTTTTTTTTTTTTTTAGGTTTTTTTTGGAGACAGGGTCTCGCTTTGTGGTTCAGGCTGGCCCTGAGCTCAGCCTCAAACTCACATCACAATCCTCCTGCCTCTGCCTCCCGAGTGCTGGGATTACAGGCGTGAGCCACCACGCCCGGCACTGTGGTATGTAGTACTGGTTGCTGCTGGGTGTGGGTCTCCACACCCAGTATTGTTATATGGTTACCGGGGAATCGAACCCGGGTCCTTGCGCTTGGAAGACAGGCGCCGGAACCACTGAGCTAACTCCCCGGCCCCTCACATCCTCTTTCATAAATGGTGATAGGAGAACTGGGATCAACATGCAGAAGACTGAATCTAAATCCTACCTCTCACCACATGTTGATTTAAATCAAAACTGAACAAAAAATTCAGTGTTAAAACACAACCACTCTGTTTTAGTATAAGACATTTATACAGCATCAGTAAAGTTATCATACTTAGATATAAGCATTCTTTTAAATTTAAAATTGAAAGTAAAATTAGTTATATTCTGCCATAATGGCCCTTTCTTCCTGTTGTTTCATTTCTAATAATTGTAGTATGTGAGAAATGACAACATTGTTCTTCTGATTTTAACATTCTTGAAAATGGATCTAAGTCACAACTAACTGAAAAGTATCAATTATTATTATTATTAATTCTTTATTACTACATTTAATCAGCCTAAGCCCCACAAATAAGAAATGCTTTTGTTTATGGTTTCAAGGGAGGTTCACATCAAAGGCAGGCTGAAAAAGGCCTTACTTTTTCACTATTCAACCGGATGAACATTCTGAATTCATTTTCTCACGTTTTAACCAAAACTTGAACAGTTGTAAATATCAGAATTTCACATGGACGAGAATCAGTAAAACAGTTTGTGTGCTAAAAGGAAATTCAAATACATGCATGTATTCAAGTAAGGGAGATTCTGCACGGGACTTATGCAGTAACAGAACCTGTGTATCACAAGTTAATTCAGAAAGCAGCTGCTTTGAAGAAAATATTAATATAATTTAAATACATTCCTTAACATAAGTATTGTACTGAAACTATCCTCTCATAATAAGAACACCATTTTCCAAGGAAATACTGACATACATCCAGAAAACAAGAAATGATTGTCTAATGCAACCAGTTTTAGAGTATGAAAATTAAGTGAGCATAACCCAGAATGTGTCTATGTTGAAAGACCACTCATTGCTTGTTCTTTGACCCATGATGCATACAAATATAATTTTTTT
>PVIR01043179.1:0-11835 GCA_004026965.1 Petromus typicus | reverse complement strand
CGAACAACTAAATGACCTATCTCAAAAAAAAAAAAAAAAAAAAGCTGGGAGTCTAGCTTAGTGGTGCTTACTTCATAAGCACAAAGTCCTTGGTACCTTGGTACCGAGAAAAAAAAAAGGGAGACTGACACATGAAAATCACAAATATGAGCCTAAAGGGGCCAACTCAGTGAATTAGCAAGACTCTGTCTCAAAATAATTTGGTTTTTTAAGACGGGCTAAGGCTATAACTAGTTCCGTGTAAAGGCCCTGGTTTCAATCCCCAGGACCAGGAAAAAAAAAGAAGAAATTAGCTGGGGGTAAAGCAGAATAAAAGCATATGCCACTTTCAGGATCAATAATAATATATAAAAAGTTGTTGATAAATATTTGAATGGGAGATGGTGTGTGGACCCAGAAAAGACAACCTCCAAGCAAAGCTTCCTGGAAGTTATAGGCCCTGTGTTCAGGAAAGACAATCAGTGTTTAGCATCATAAAATTTCAGCCCATACTTAACAGTTTTATAACAATTTCTGATTAAAATAATATTCCAACTATGGCTTCAGGAATAGTTTACTAAATTGAAGGCACAAAAAATATTTTTGGAATGAAAAATTATGTATAGTTTCTTCATTACAGTACTGTCTGTTATCCGTCATTCCTTTGAGCAATATAATTTACATTTTCTGTAAAGGTATACTGAACCTAACATTCTTAGTCAACATCAATGTCAAATACAGTACTAAAAACCAGACTGAAAAACTCAAGGCCAGGAATTATGTTATATCTAGTACTCCTTCACTGAGCCACACAGTAGTAGAAATAATGACAGAGAACGTGCCTAATATGTGTGAGGCTGAGTTTGAACCCCAACAATGCAAAAAAAATAATAATAATTAAAAATCCTAAATACTTCCCAAGCTCTTATGAGGCTCTCAATGTGCATCTCCTTGTTTAATCTTAATTCACTTCCCCCAGGGGCACTTCTCCCGAGAAGTAAGCGAGAGGGCCAGAGGAACTCCCATAGCATTCAACAAGTGTCTGACCAGCTAAAAAGGCCCAACAAGGCAAAGGCGTAACTTAAAGGTGAGGCCCTTGACTTGATTCCAGCACTGAGGTTCGAAACTACATATAACACATTTTAAGCTTAGAAATTTTCAAATGGCTTTACACATTACAGTTGGTATTGAATTAGCAATTTAACTTTTAAAAATGAGTGCTGGGCAAGAGGGTGTACACCTGTAATCCCGGCGATTACAGAGACTGAGGCAGGAGACTGCCTTGAGTTTGAGGCCAGCCTGGGATACACAGTGAGTCCAAGGCTGGCCTCAACTACACAGTGAGACCCTGTCCCAAAAAATAAAGTAAAAAAAATTTTTAAAGTGTATGTAATACTCATATTCCAAGTACTGCTGACTCTATATTTCACTTTTAGACATTGGATAACTTTGTTTCTAAAATTAGTGCTTAATTTATTACACAGAAAGATCAAATCTTAAACTAATTTACCAACTCACTACCAAACCAAATTACCATTTTCTCCAAGTGACAAACTTAAGTTTGCTGTTATAAGATTAAAGTAGTAGCATACACAAAGTGAAATGATTTTGTTATACAGAACCAAAGTGTTACTAATCTCTCACATCTGAGACAAAGCCAACAAACCAGTGTTTACAAAAATCAGTTATCCAATTGTCTGTATCTTAAGTCTGAATCCATCATAGAAACTTTTTTTCCTTTTGCAGCAGTGGGGACTGAAACCAGGGCCTTTTTGAGACAGCAGCTCCCCAAATTGTTCACAGCGGCGTTCAACTTGTAGCCCTCTCGCCTCAGCTTTCTACCAGAGTACTGTGATTACAAGCAGGCACCTCTCCACTTGTCTTAAAAGCAATTTCAAATGTTTCGCAAATAATTAAATAAACTGAAAAATCTATAAATGCATTTAGAAACATAATAGCAAAGTCTACATTAATGACAAGTTTGGAGAAGATGAATAAAAAATCAACAGTGATGGCAGAACTAATTCTTCCTTTGACTACTCAACTTGAAAATGCACCAGTTGCATTGTTTGCTGAAACTGTTAGTAATTCTCCTAGCTTCCCTGTTAACACTGACTTACACAAGCAAGGCTGAGGCGCTTAATTTTGCTCAGATTACACTGAGATTCTTGTTTCTATGGGAGAAAAGAACTGCATAAAATAAGTCTTGTCTTCCTCAAGGGCCTGTAACCACGGACAGGAATGAAAAGCCTCGAGTCACAAGGAGCCAGTTCTCCTACATTCATACCTACTGCGTTAAGCGAAGACGTATTTAGTTGTTTTTTTTTTTTGTTTTTAAATAACCACACCATGTTCAAAGGAAAGAACAGCCTCCATCACACCTGGATCCTCACAGTATCTCAAAAGCTCCACGCGGTGAGAAAATAATCATTTTAAGAAATCTCAAAATCGCCGGGTGTGGTAGCAGAAAACCTGAAAGTCCAGCACTCGCTGAGGCTGAAGCAGGAGAACCGAATTCAACCCTAGCCCGGGCAACTTAACATACCGAGACTCAGTCTCAAAATAAAAAAAATAAACTCAGGAAGCGGCTCAGAAAGGCCCTGGGTTTAATCCCAGTACTACGGAGGGGGTGGGGTGAGGCTATAGTGGCGAAGTACAAGTCGAAGTAGGTTGGTCCTCCCGTAAGTTTCAGGTCGCCAAGAGTCCTGTCCCAAACACGCACTCTATAGGATCGACTGACCGCCCCGACCCGCTGCAGCCCTCGCCGTGGGCCACGCGAGATGTTTACTGCAGAAACTAAGAAGGGTTCCTTGTCCAAAATAACGGCAAAAGCCCCGAAACCCGCCTCCAGGACGTGCCAGCCAGCGCAGGGCGACGGGCGGCGTCCGGCCCGGGAAGAAAGCGGGAGGGTGGAGTTCACTTTCCCTCGGGCCGAGCGCCCAGCCTCCCCCACTGGAGGCCCAGAACCGGCCCGGGCCGGCCGGAACGCAGGAGCTCGCGCCCAAGAGGCCGGCGCGGGGCCTAGGAGCCCAGTCCCGCCCGCCGGGCCTGCACTCACCCGTCTCCGACCACCACACACTTGATGGCCTGCATCTCGGCCGCTCGCTACGCCGCGGCGGCCGGGCGCTGAGGCGGAGAGCGGCGAGCTCGGGAAGAGGCGGGCGGGCGGGCGGAGCGCGGAGTGCCGGGACCGCTGTCCACGCCACCTGGCCCTCTGCGGACTAGATACCGAAGCCGGGCAGCGGCCACCACCCAAAGCTAGGGAAAACTGCAGAGAAACAGGAAATGGCCGCTCCACTCACATCCGGCTTCCCTTCCCCCTCGGCCCCCGCGCCGGCGCTGCGGCTCCCAGGCTCCGGGCGGGGCAGCTCCCGCCCTCCAGGTTTCCCGAGGTTCCGCTGGTTTCGGGAGCGCTCGGGAACACTCGGGAGAATTCGGCTCGAGCCCGGGGCGGGGCTGCCGCCATCTTGGCGCGCTAAGGCAGTCTGGGCGTGGCCCGGCTCGAGGTTCCCCAGACTGAGGCCGGGTTTTGACGCTAGAGGAGAGTTAGGGGATGCAGGGGTCTGTTCCAGTGTCCTTTCATCAGCCTCACGGCGGGACCACCCCCCTCTTTTTTTTGTTGGCAGTACTGGGCCTTGAGCCCAGGGCCTTTGCACTGATCACGACCCCAGTCCTTTTTATTTTCATTTTGAGACATAGTTTGCTAAATCGCTGAGTAGACCATGCTTGACTGGAATTTGCATCCCTACTGCCTCAGCTTTCCTGTAGTGCTGGGATTACGCCTTACTACCCTTTTTTTAAATTTTAAAAGTTATGTGATAACTATAGTTTATGCTATAATATAAAATTCTGTTAGAAACTTTAAGAAAGACAAATGCCCATACAGCATAAATAAATCAAAATAAACTAACCTGCTGTGGAGCGGCACAGTCTGTGATCCCAGCATCTGGGAAGCTCAGACAGGAGGATCACAAATTCAAGCCCAGCCTGGGCAATTTCGCAACTTAGAGAGATGCGTCTCAAAATTTAAAAAATAATTCTAAAGGACTGAGGATGTGAAGGCCTTGGATTCAATCTCCAGTATCAAAAGGAAACATCCAACCATCCTAATGATAACAATACAATATAAAAGAAAGGAAAACATCCGTGAAAATGTGCAAGGAAAATCTGCTAAACCTTAAGGACAGTTTACAGATGGAAACTACTTGCCCAGTGAAAGAGACTAAACCCAGGACAATGCAAACAGCTAACATCCTACCAGCTTCTAAAGAGAAAACGCAAGTCTTAAGAAAAGAGGAAGTAGAAACAGCCCCTCTCTGGGCTCAGCTTACACTGGTGGGCAGTGCCCTTAATGTTCTAAAGGAAAATGTTCAAAGCTAGAGCGCTACTGTAGCCAAACCATTGATCAAGTAGGCGGGCAAAACAAGAACATTTCAGACAAACAAGTTCTCAAAAGTTTTACCTCCCACATAACATATCCCAGAAAGCTACTGGGACATATGTTCCTCCTGCAAGAGGAGATAAACCCAAAGAAGTTAGGAGAGGCAGAAACTGAAGATCCCCCAGAATCCAAGGGAGAAGGAACCCCCAGCTCACGGTGAGTGCTGGGTGGGACCACATTCAACAGGGAAATTTGATGGCCTCAGCCCACACAGGCCACTTCCTTCAAAGTGGATAGCTGGGAATTAAAAGGCATACCAGCCCTTTGACCAGTTCTGCTCTGGCTTCCCAAGGGCAGAGAGAGAAGATACGAGTGAGACCATGAAAGCTTGTGTTCATGATGTAAATGCTCACAATGACTACACCTTTCTTTTGGCCCTTTCTCTCCAGCGTTTTATTGTAAAAACCTTTAAGGGATATGTAGTGCACACCTGTCATCCCAGCTACTCGGGACAGTGGCAAGGTCCAGGCTAGCCTGAGCAATTTTAGTGAGATGGTGTCACAAAATTCTTTTTAAAGGAGGCTGGGAATATACTCTGTGCAAACAGCCTTGGGTTCGGTTTGTAGTACAAAAAAAGGGGGCAGGTCGGGGATGTAGCTTAGTGCAAGATCATGAGTTCCATCTCTAATACCAAATAAAACCTTTGAATACACAGAAGAGTTGCAAGAAATATACTATAAACACCCTTATATCTACCTGGAATCTGCAGTGAACATTTTGAAGTCTTGCTTTATCACACCTGCCCGTGTAGCCATTCAACACTTCATCTCATTTTTTCATCCTTTCCCAAAATTCAGAAAACCCATACATTTCACCCTTAAATACTTGTCGATGTTAATCTGGGGTCGTTGGAAATGAGGCACTGAGGGATGAGTTTTAGGAGAAGGGGCAGGGGGAAGAGCCTCGAGGGACTGAATCCCAATCACTCTTCCAACAACTTCATTATGTGTTGGATACAAAAGTAGAAATGTTAAGCACAGCGAGCCATCTTCAATCTTAACAGTTCCCACAATAAGCTATGCAGTACCTCCTGATAACACACAGTAACCCCTAAATCACCGTCTGTTTACTCAGTCTTGTTTGCAAGACTACAGTAACACCTTTGTGACCATGATAAGGACACTGTGTCCACCTGCAGCCCTGCACAACCACTCTCGGACTTCTGCCAAAGGAACTGCTAAAAGTTACATCTTTCCTTACACTTAAGCACATGCATATCATTAATTGTAGCTCAGTTTTTATAATTTATTGTGCTTTTTTTAAGGTAAAAATATAGACTGTAAAATGTACAAATATGAATTTTACCATTGCCTGAGTTTTGACAAAGCCATGCAATGCAAAACCCATCGAGAGGTAAAACATAACTTTCCCCCAGCTTGTATCTTCCCAATCTCTGACCCAGGGCTGGAGGCAACTGCTGTTGTGATCTTTCTGGTAAGTTAGTTTGGCCTGTTCTAGAACTATATATAAACGGGGTTACAGACCCTTTTTTGTGTCTTTCTTCTCTCATCTGCTAAGTTGCTCAGCTTGGCCTCAAACTCATGATCCTCCTGTGTCAGCCTTAAATGTAGCAGGGATACAGTCATGTATTACTATCCCTAGCCCAGCAGGCTTTTGAGGTTCATTTGTGTTGGGTGTTCCTTTTTTATCAGTGAGAAATAATGTATTATAATGAATGGATCATGGCTTCTTAATCTCCTCTATAGAGTATTTCAAGCTTCCCTTATGATAAAAGTAAAATTCCTAAGAACAAGTCTTGTATAAATCTTTTTTTAGACAAATGAGTTCATGTAGGTATTGGGTAGGTGCCTAGAAATGGAATATCAGGCTATGCAGTAGGTGTGTAAAACTTTTTTCTCAAGTGTATCCAGTTGTAATCCCAACCTTCTGAGAGGGTAAAGCAGGAGGATCTCCAATTCAGCCTAGCCTGGGCAAGTAGCAAAGCTATCTCAAAATTTAAAAACAAAGGCCAGGGATTTATGTCAGTGGTTCCAGTCCCTGCCTTGCAAGCACAAGGTCCCTAGTTGGATCCCCAGTAACCATACACAACAATGCCAGGCGTGGTGATTCACACCCACCAGCAATCAGTACCACATACCACAGTGCTGGGCGTGGTGGCTCTCACCTGTAATCCCAGAATTTGGGAGGCAAAGGCAGGAAGACTGCTGTGAGCTGGAGGCTGGCCTGGACTACACAGTGAGCTCATGGCCAGCCTGAGCTGCAAAATGAAACCTTGTCTCAAAAAAAAAAAAAAAAAGATTTATGGGTGTAGTCCAGCGTGAAGGCCTTGGGTTCAATCCTCACTCACGAAGGGGAGGGGAAAAAAGGCAGTCTCAATGACTTACTACTTACTTTGTTACTTAATTTCTGAATTAAAGTCCTCAGTGCAGATTGTTAAACATTAACTAATAGAAGAGAGCTTATATAAGAGACTTCAACCCCTGCCCTTAGCCTCTCACTGGGTCTTCCTGACCTCTAGGTCCTCCCTCAAAGAATAGCAACTTTTAGACAGTGGTGAGAGCTTTGCTCATTGGTAAAGCTCTTACTAGTAAATTGATGAAAGCAAAAGCCAGGCTTGGCTGGGCTGGAGTTCAGCCGTGCTCGCTTATGGTCACTCCTCCCTCGGCCAAAATCACACAATCAGTCCGCGACTTACTACCTCTCTGCATGCTTCAACCAATCTGTGACCTACTGGACCCATATGGATACGCCCCCTGCCATTACTATAAATGTGTGTACATCTTGCAATGAGGTGGAACTGTTCTCTGAACCGCTCCTCAGAGTCTGCTTGGTGACTCTGCATATTCATCCTACTGGTCCGAGCACAACAACAAATGAGAATCCCTGGATTTCCTCTCTAGCACTACAAAATAAACAAGTAAATAATTTCATTTGTGAAATATAACCCGAAACTAGCATAAAACAAAATGTAATTTAGAGGCAACTGCTTTTAGGCTGCAGTTTGGTTTGTTTTTGGTTTTTTGTTAAGACAGGGTCTCATAGTGTAGTTCAGGTTGACCTCAAACTCATGGCAATCCTCCTATCTCAGCCTCCTGAGTACTAGGATTATAGGCCTGCTCCATTATACCTGGCTGGGGGCCAACTACTTTTAAACATATTAATATTCTTGTAGTAGTCTATCTTTATGTCTTCAAAAAACCTTATATCATGAATGTTTCTTTTATTCTCCCTCCTACACTCGTAATGGGGATTGGACCCAGGGCCTTCACACTGAGCTATATCTCCAACCTTTTATTTTGTTTTGTTTTTGTTTTTTGAAATAAGATCTCACTAAATCACTGAATTGCCGAGGCTGGGCTTTAATTTGTGATTCTTCTGCTCAAAGTCATGATCCTTCTGGCTCAGCCTCCTGAGTGCTAGGATTACAAGCATGTGCCCCTATTTTTCCTTTGATCAACTAAAAACTACCTCTTGGCTTCCTACTACAATAAAGGAATATTTAAGTCACTCACACCACCATTCTTTTCTATTTGTAGTTTGGTTTTATTTTGAGACAGTCTTACTGTGCATGTATTTCAGGCTGGCTCTGAATACACTATGTAGCCTAGGATAGCCTCAAACTCATGATGATCCTTCTGCTTCAGCCTTCTAACTGCTGGGAGAACAGGGCTGTGCCATCAGGCGCAGAAAGCATTCTCTTTTTATGTATCTCATTATCTGAGTTCTCAATTACCATTGAAACTTAAATAACATACTACTATTCCTCTCTTCAGCCACAGTCCCCTAACAGTTATGAGGATAACTCCACAGGTTCAGCCAGTCAGGCAGGTGCAGGCCTGAATTGTCAGAGTGCCTAAGGTAATGCTATCCAAAGAGCTTGTGCCTTCCAGTGGGCATGGCAGAGCAGCCTTGTAATCGAAGCAGTCTGGAAGACTGAGGCAGGAAGATCACTAGTTTGAGCTCAACTTGGGCAAATTAGTGAGACCCTATCGCAAAACAACAACAGGGCCAGGAATTTAGTTCTGAGGTTCCCACATCTGCCTGGCAAGCTCAAGGTCCCAAGGTAACCATATACCAAAATGCAGGGCGTAGTGACTTACAACTGTAAATCCAACACTCTTGCGAGGCAGAGGCAGGAGGATTGCTGTGAGTTCAAGGCTGGCCTGGGCTACACAGTGAGGTCAGGGCCAGCCTGAACTACAAAGTGAGACCCTGTCTCAGAAAAATAAAAACAACCACAATAAAAACAATTTTAAAAGGGCTGGTGATATACCTCAGTGCAAATGTCCAAGGCTCAGTCCCCAGTATGCGAGATGGGCTCTTTGCTTGGACACTGTTCTTACTGCTGATTCGTCACTTTTGGATTTTTGAATCGAGCCTGAACAGGCGAGAAGACCTGAGGGTGAAAATCCTTCCCAGAACTGGGTGGCAGTGTTTCTGCCCACTCCTATCCCAAGCACTGCTTCCTCTTTTGCTCCCTGTATTAGAGTTCTTCAGGTGAACAGAATCTTTTCAGCAACCATGCTTTTCTTTTTTTTTTTTTTAGGTTTTTTTTTTTTTTTTTTAGGTTTTTGGAGACAGGGTCTCGCTTTGTGGTTCAGGCTGGCCCTGAGCTCAGCCTCCAACTCACATCACCGCAATCCTCCTGCCTCTGCCTCCCGAGTGCTGGGATGACAGGTGTAAGCCACCACGCCCTGCACTGCACTGTGGTATGTGGTACTGGTTGCTGCTGGGCGTGAGTCTCCACACCCAGTGTGGTATGTAGTTACCGGGGAATCGAACCCGGGCCCTTGCGCTTGCAAGACAGGCGCCGAAACCACTGAGCTAACTCCCCGGCCCCCAACCATGCTTTTCTTTGCCCCAACTTCACAGATGTTTCCTTTCTGGAAAAACTAGAAACTTTTTCTATCTTTTGTTCCTGCTTCTCATGATAAAGCTTGCAAAAAAGCTGCCAGCAGTACCCAGCAATCAGTACCACATACCACAGTGCCGGGCATGGTGGTTCACTAAACCAAAAAACTAAATGCATTCATTTTATTTTAGGTTTTATTTAACGCAGTTTAGCTAAAATATAATTTTAGTATGTAATTAACATGAAAATTGCAGCCACAACCTACACATTGGGCTATCTTGAAATTTCCTTAGCTAGTTTAATGAGTCTACCAACTTTAACCACTTACCAGTTTACTCTGAGTGTCACTTCAGCAGCGCAATTATTTATGTACTGATTTTTTTTTTTTTTTTTTTTTTTTTTTTTTTTTTTTTTTTTTTTTGCGACAGGGTCTCGCTTTGTAGTTCATGCTGTTCCTGAACTCACTAATGTAGCCCAGGCAAGCCTAGAACACACAGCAATCCTCCTGCCTCTGCCTCCAGGGTGCTGTGATTACAGACGTGAGCCACCACACCCAGCATCGTTAGTATGTAATTACCAAATGAACTGGAATCTTGTGCTTGCAAGGCAGGTGCCGGAACCACTGAGCTAAATCCCTGGGCCCATACTGACTATTTTAAGCACTGCTCAGGCAGATGTCATTTCAACCAGTTGATTCTTGTATTGAAAAATCTGATAAAATAATCATTTTCACCTTTTCCCTTATATTATCTTATAAAAAATGAATGAAAAATATGCAAGTTTTGGTCATCCTATATTTAAATAATTGGTCTGGTAAGTAGTTAATCTCAGTCTCCCACAAAGCCTTAGGACAGGGGCAAGGTGTGTAGCACCATGTGCCAGTGTGTAACACATAGAGTCTCAAGTCCAACCGTCAGTGGAGATCTTGTTTCCAACTGAAACCTCTTGAGTTCAGCTTGACTTTCCACATTTCTCTCAACGTTCTGGTCTTCTGAGTGCTGACCAATTTTTCACATCAAGCTCTGCTCACAACATTCTAGGGCTTTTCCAGCTGGCATCTCCAAAACTTTCTAAACTCCTCTTATGAACCAGTTCGAATGACTTCTGAATCATCACATAGTCTGCACAGTCACGGCAGCAAACCTACTCCTGGTATAAGTTTTCTGTTTTACCCAACTTTCCCATTTCAACACCCATGCCCAGCATTAGCTCACTGGCACTGTGCATGTGTTGCAAGCACAAGATTCTGAGTTCAGTCTGCTACAAATCATCATCATCATCATCATCATCATTACCAGCTACAAATGAAAGGAGCAGAAGTTTATTTTGGCTCATGTTTTCTAACGAGTTTAGTCCATGGTTGGCCGTCTACAAGGCAGAAATGGCATGGGAGGTAACAGCTGCTCACTGCCTGGTAGCGGGGAAGTAGAGAAGGGAGACGCTGCAGACAGAAATACACCCTTCTTCGTCATCCTCCCAGCATCCTGCCTCTTCTAATCAGCCCTACGTCCAAATGGGAGATTTGTAGCAGACATTAATTCTTTTTTTTTTTTTTTTTAGGTTTTTGGAGACAGGGTCTCGCTTTTTGTGGTTCAGGCTGGCCCTGAGCTCAGCCTCAAACTCATATCACAATCCTCCTGCCTCTGCCTCACGAGTGCTGGGACTACAGGCGTGAGTGACCACGCCCGGCACTGTGGTATGTGGTACTGGTTGCTGCTGGGTGTGGGTCTCCACACCTCCACACCCAGTATTGTTATGTGGTTACCGGGGAATCGAACCCGGGTCCTTGCGCTTGCAAGACAGGCGCCGGAACCACTGAGCTAACTCCCCGGCCCGAGTCTTTTAATTCTTGTGTGTATATACATAGCAGGGCAATGGCCGGGTCAAATGGGACCGCCAATCCTAGGTTTTTCAGGAATCTCCAAACTGATCTCCACAGGGGTTGTAGGAGTCTACAGTCCCACCAACAGTGGAGAAGGGTTCCTTCTTCTCCGCAGCCTCGCCAACATTTGCCGTTGGCTGAATCTGAAATGGCAGCCATTCTATGTGGAGTGAGATGAAATCTCAATGTTGTTTTTCATCTGCATCTCTTGAATGACAAATGATGTTAGCATTTCTTCATATGCTTCTTAGCTGCTTTTCTTTTTTGTTTTTTGATAGGGGTTTCACTGTGTGGCCCAGGTTAGCCTTGAACTTGATATGTAGCCAGGCGGGTCTCAAACTCTTAATTCTCCTGCTTCAGCCTCCCACAAAATTTTTGAGGGCCCTAGAAACAACGTACTACAGGCTAATATATAAATAATAGAAAATTATTTCTCATCTTGGAGGCTGCCAAGTCCAAGATTGAGGCATAGGCAGAACTGGTGTCTGCTGAGGTTTGCTCTCTGCTTGCAAGATTTTTTGTTTTTTTTAGGTTTTTTGAGACAGGGTCTCGCTTTTGTGGTTCAGGCTGGCCCCGAGCTCAGCCTCAAACTCACATCACAATCCTCCTGCCTCTGCCTCCCGAGTGCTGGGATTACAGGCGTGAGCCACCACGCCCGGCACTGTGGTATGTGGTACTGGTTGCTGCTGGGTGTGGGTCTCCACACCCAGTATTGTTATG
>PVIR01043178.1:0-11863 GCA_004026965.1 Petromus typicus | reverse complement strand
AAATTTCAGCAGCTGAAATAGCCCATGTGACCACCAAGAAGTTGAAATGACAGGACAGGGTTGTCTCTCCATGGTACAGTGCTTGCCTAGCATGAGAAAGGCTCTGGATTTGATCCCCAGCAATGCAACAAAATAAAACAAAACAACGTGAAATCAAGCTGGTGTGACTGAAGAATTGAATTTTCTGTTTTCTTTAGCTGTAATTCATTAAAATTAAAATTTGAGCAGCCATTTATAGCTAGTGGCTACTATATCATACTGTGTGATTTTAGAGAAATAGATGGAAAATACAAAGAGAATACTTCTTACAACTTGTGGCCCAATAAGCAATTAAAGTTGACAGGAAGTTGTCGTTTATTTAATTTCTTATTTATTCATTCAAAAATATTTTCTAACATCTTTGCCAAGTTTAGCGGTCACTGATCCAGAGAAAGGTGAAGATTTGGTTACAGTGCAGTGTGGTCACTAGAACCGGGACCAGAAATGCTAATCCTGTTTCCAGTGAGCATCTCTGAAACAAAGACTCTCAACCTGAGGGTGTACAAGGACACATTTGCTTCCAAATGATGCAAAAGTTTTGAAATACTCACCATCATCCATGATCCCAATGGTCACCCCTTTCCCGGTGTATCCCAGCTCCCAGGCCTCTGCCACATTCAAGTCAAGGCCAGGAGTGCCATCAGCCTGTCCGGTGTTGATCTGGTACAGAAACACCAAAGCAGAGAATCTTATTGGTTTTGGAAAAATAAAGCATATGTGTAGCTGTTTATTTGATGTGTTGAGCAGCTACTCTGTGTTCTGGGGCCAGTGAAAGGCCAAATCTTTCATAAAATAGAACTTCCAGGTGCCCTCTCATGTCTCACAACCTTCCTTCTTTATTTTTCCACATAAACAATTGACGCCTTATGTTTTATGTAAGTATGTAAAAGCTGCTTCAATCCTCTCGTTTGTGTAACTAGATTGTTATGCTTAAACTCATTCTATATGAAATCCTGGAGCTGCCATTGCCAAGAGACCTTCCCTGGTTCAGAATCAAATGTTTATTCTCAGAGCTCTTTGTTTATACCTCGTGTTTTGAATTTAGCATGCATTGTCTTGGGTTATCCTTATTAAATATCATTTCAGTATTAATATCATTTCCAAATGGAAATCATTTTAGTACTAACATTCTGTTACTCAAAATATATGACCAACTGATTCAAAGATAGATGAACCACTCACCTTTCATACAAGTTCTAATGATGGAAATTTAAGTCCCTACTCTCCTTGAGAAAGAGAAGGGAAGACAAAAATTTCACATTATTATGTTCATATCCTTCTTCTTTGCATGTATTTTTTTCCTGTGCAAATTTTGTGCAAGATAGTTTATGAAATAAATAGTAAAGTCAGAACTATACACAGCACAGTGGTCAGTAGCTATTGTGTGAATGTCATTAGGGCTTTGTTTTGTAGTTTTAGAGTGAGTCTGTCCCTCTTCACCTCCTTGGAAGTAAAAATGCATGTGTGAATCATTTTGGCCAATGGTAGGTGAGCTCATGAGCAAATCATTGTGATTTGGAGATTGTGTGTTACAGCAGCAGATCTAGCCTGTCCTGACAAATAAATATAAACTCATTCAGTTACCTACATTGTATTTTGAGAATTCCATGCCAAGAAAGCTTGAGGAATAGTCTAGCTCTGATGCTCCAGAAAGAAACTGTGATGCATCCCTAGGAGTCCTTAAGGTTGTGACTGAGTTTTCTTTCTCGGTCATCACCTTTTAACCTTAAATAAAATGAATCTTTATTCTCATATGTAAGTCAGTCTCTTTATGCCCATACTATGCCCTGCAGTTCAGGTTGGCTAGGACTCATTGATCTTCTTTTAAATAAAACTCAAACAGTCCACACAGACCATGATGGACTGCTGGAAAAGGAGAAAATATTGTTGTCACCAGATAGACTGGATGTCAACAGTCTGGAATCCTACATCATGGAATTAATTTTCCATCACTGAAGCACTAAGAGATGTTACTTTTGTTACTCTAGTCTTTAAGCTGTCTTGCTTGACCCTTGTGGGGGTCAATGGATTTTTTTTCTTGAGCCTGTGACATCACGCCTCCAAGTATTCTATCTGCTGAGACCAATGGATTACTCCTTCTAGATCTTTGCTTTGACTTGTATGTGTTTTTTCAAGTCACTTACATATGGATGAGCTTTTTCAGAGTCTAGTAAAATGTGACCTGCCAATGGTAGTCACTTTGATCCTGGGAGATCATGGTTATTTGACAATTCCAGAAGAAAGCAGATTAAGGGGGGATGTGACAGAAGGTCCATGCATATTGGAGGGGATCAAGAGTTCATAGAGCCTTGTGCTAACTACCACCCTACTGACTAGGGAGGAAAAAGACATGCATCTTTGACGTACGGTGGCAGCATGGGAGATATTAAAAATATCAGATACTTACCAGGTACCATTGCTTTGTAAAAAGAGGATCGTTCATGTTGATGTCTATCTCATTGATGTCTCTGTACCCTCGCTTCTTTCGGTCAAACCCTTCCTGTTGCAGGGCCATCTTTACCTGAAATGAAAAGGCTGGTGAACTACCAAGTAACAGCCTCTCCTCTGTTCATGCTCACAATTCAGATTTCATTTCCAAATAATATGTTTTCTCAATAAAAGCAAATTATATCATGCAGACTCTCACTTTATGATTATTTCCCCAGCACAAGTACTTATCGTTGTCCTGAATAATCCAGACATGCTGATGATTAAAGTGATTTTTCTTAAAATAGAATAAAACAGAAGGGCCGGGAATTTAGCTCAGTGGTTCTGGCGCCCACCTTACTGGCACAAGGGCCTGGATTTGATCCCCAGTAACCACATACAATAATGCTGGATGTGCAGACTCACACCTACCAGTAATCAGAACCACATACCACAGTGCTGGGTGTGGTGGCTCACGCCTGTAATCCTAACACTTGGGAGGCAGAGGCAGGAGGATTGCTGTGAATTTAAGTCTGAGCTCAGGGTCAGCCTGAACAACAAAGTGAGACCCTGTCTCAACAAACAAACAAACAAACCAAAAAACAGAGAAAAATATTGTACAGGAAGAAAAAATGGTGGGTATCATTAAATGAAATAAAAGCAAACAAGGGAACATTTCTGTGAAAGTAAGGAGACTGATATGAGAGGGAGTGTAAAAGTTTCTAGAGGGCTTCTCCACTGTCAATCCTCACATTGATTGACAGTCCAGTGTTATCACATTTCGAGAATCAGAGAAAACCAGAAGCTAGAACAACAACAACCACAAAAGCAAAACACCTCTAATAAAAAAACCACACCTGCCTAGAAGGCTGAAATTCCCACTGCAAAGGTCTAGCAGGTGAGTGGGAGACTTGAGAGAAAATTGATGGATGGTGTTGCTGGCCCTGCACTGATAGATAACCCAACCCCAAGCTTATGGATGCTAATGAAACTCAGGAGCTGAGCTGGTTCAAGCTGGCTCCTGGCCAGGGCAGGTGTTGTCCCAACCAGGAGTCTTGCTTTCACTTGGTCATTTACTTCTATATCATCTGATAGAAGTGGCCAGTCAGGATGTTTACAAATTCAAGGACCGGGCACATGGGCACAAGGGTGTGTGCTGGATATTTATTATGATCATTATTGTTTTTGTGGTTCAATATTCATTTTTTTCTTCTCAGTTCTCCCCTGTGTTTTGGGAAGAATTTCCTTGATTCACTGGGTTCTAGGTTCTTGGGAGTGAAATTCTGGATGCTGCTTGCTGTAAACACCAGGGACTACCTGGGCCTCAGGGTATAATGCTCTGCAAAATGGAGCTTTGAAAGAATTTTTTTCCACTAGAACTCCAACTGCATCAGGTACTAGATACTACCCACCCCTCTGCTCAGCCCAGATGGACCAACAGAACAGGCAGATTTGGGCGCCAGGGGTCACAGTCTAGTTTCTCACATTTCCACAATGCAGGAAGACGTGGAAGATGGTGTGGAGGGAAAAAGCCAGGCTGCAGTTGCCTGTTCTCTTGCTGGATTCCTTCCCTTTTGTCTGCTTTACTATCAAAGGCCCTTGAACACCAAAACCAGGTGACACAGTGATATGTGGCATCTGCATCTTGGGTCTATCTTTGAATGGAGCTACATCCCCTTCCAAGAAAAAGGCCTTATTTTCTTTGTGCAGCCTCGAACATAGGGACCTGTGTGGCTATAACAGTTTAGCATGTGGCCCATGACAGCTGGAGACAAGGGCGTCTCCACAGTTTTCTCACAAGGATGTAAATCTCAAGAAAGTGACACAAGGACAAGAAGGACTGGGGCCTCTTCATTGCCTGCACTCTTCCCCTGGAGGATCCCCACCAGAGTTCCTGGAGCCCTGCTGGGGGAAAGACTGACTCTCAACCCTGATGCTACAGGTCCAGGCACCTGGCTGGCCTGTGCCCTGGAGTGCCCAGGGGAGATGAGATGAGCTCCTGGTTCTGTGTTCTACACATGTGTCAGGAAGGCCAGGTTCACTTGCCAGAAAAATTCTAAGTACGAGGAATGCTATTATGTGGAAAGAAGTGCCAGGTAGGTGTGAGTTCTTGGAGATATTTCAAACAGGGATACTATGGCACAGCAAAAAATAAAAATCACTCTGCAGGGCGTCTGTGCCATTGAATCCGCACCGGGGTTGGGGCTTACTGGCCTCCAGGCCCACGCCAGAAGAGCGCCCAGGGACTGTGTTTAGCAGGCCAGAGTCTGACTTTCTCCACATCAACTGCAGAAGCACATCCAGTGACCTTGTATTGGTGAGTAGGTGGGCCTGTTAGAACATCAGCCAGTACCACTGCAGCTGCACAGGGCCTACAGCCTACTGGCCTCCAGGCCGACTGCACAAGTGAGCCCAGAGACTCTGCATTGTTGAGCAGGAGGGCCCATTGGAACCTCAGGCAGTGCCATTGTAGCAGTTCAGGACCCAGAGCCTTCCTGCCTCTAAAGCAGACAGAAGAAGGTGTTCTGACTGGAGTGCCTCATATGGTGTGCCAGAAGTAGGGGTTTTTCCTTAGGTCACAATACAGACTATAAAGAAAAACACAGGAAACACTGATATTCTAAGGTTTCTGTTAGGAGGAAAGAGACTTGCAACAAACATCGCCAGAAAACAGGGCAGGTACAAAGCCAAAAACAACAGCAAGGACAAAAACTCAGAGATGAGGAAACACTCAAAGTCTCAGATACAAAGATCCTCACCTCCAGGTAACACAGGGGGAAGGGAAACAGAGAAGTTTGAAGTCCAGTCTCCAGGGTCTTTGGAAATGGTAACCAAAGCAGATCTAGTAAAATGGAAATCACAACTGATCTCTGAGCTGAAAACAGAGGTATTGGACACTGTCAACATATGATTAATAAAGCTAAAGAGGAAATCATTGAGTTGATAGAATCCAAGATAGCAAAAGCAATGGAACCTTTTAAACACCTACAAGCATCAGGAAATTAAGAAAGAAAATGAAAGTTTGCACAATAGGATGAATTTGGCAGAAGACCAAATTTCAGACCTAGAAGAGAGGATCTCAGCCAATGAACTGGAAAGGCATAATCTATGGAAAAAAGCAAGCGATAATGAAAAGTCAATCCAACAGCTCCTAGATGATTCAAAGAAGAATAACATAAGATTGCTTGGAGTCACTGAGGAAGCAGGAGACAATGCTAAAGACATCAAAAAGCTATTCACAGAGATAATGGAAGAAAACTTCACAGAAAAAGGTAAAGAATTGGACATACAAATATATGAAATATACAGAACGCCAAATGCCCATGACATGAAAAAAACCTACACCTAGGCATATCATCGTAAAAGTCCCAGATATCTGAAAAAAAAAAAAAAAGAGAATGAAATACTGAAAGCAGACAGAGAAAAGAAAACAGTTACATTCCAAGGGAAGCCCGTCAGGATCACAGCAGACTTCTCAACTCAAACACTCAGTGCAAGAAGAGCCTGAAGTGAAGTCTTTCAAGCTCTAAAGGAAAACAACTTCCAACCCTGATAATGTATCCTGCAAAACTATCCTTCAAAATTGATGGGGAAATAAGATACTTCCATGACAAAGAACACCTGAAAAACTTGACAAATACAAAACCTGTGCTCCAAAACATTTTAAAGAATATCTTGGAGAAAAATAAGGAAACTTACAAATCCATGAGACCTAACCGAGTCAACCTATGGGACCAAACAAGAAACTGATGGGGAAAGGGCAAAAGTAGAATAACACAGCCAAGAACAGGAAAATATGGCAGCACTAAATTTACCTATATCAGTCATAACGATTAATGTCAATGGACTCAACACACCAATTAAGAGATACAGACTGGCAGAGTGGATCAAAAAGCAAGATCCTACAATCTGCTGCATACAAGAAACACACCTAATTCAGAAAGAAACCCATGGACCAAAAGTAAAGGGATGGAAAACAATATTCCATGTGACTGGAAACAGCAAGAAAGCAGGAGTGGCGGTTTTATTTGCAGACAGAATAGACTTCAAGCCAAAATTGATAAAGAGAGATAAAAATGGACACTATCTTTTAGTTCAGGGAAAAATCCAAGAGGCAGAAATCACAATCTTGAATATCTATGCTCCAAATTCTTTATGCATCCAACTATATAAAACAAACATTAATGGACTTGAAAAACCAGATAAACTCCAATACAGTAATAGCAGAGGACCTCAGTACCCCATTGTCACAAAGGGACAGATCGACTGGACAAAAAGTCACTAAGGAAATCCTGGAGCTCAACCATTTGCTTCAGCAAATGGACTTAATAGATGCCTACAGAATATTTCACCCCACAAAGTCAGAATTTACATTCTTCTCAGCTGCTCATGGATCATTCTCCAAAATAGACTATGTGCTCATTCATAGAACAGGTTTAAGCAAATATAAAGGGATTGAAGTTATCCCTTGTATACTGTCGGACCATAGTGCCCTGAAATTGAAGCTAAATAGCAAAAAAAAAAAAAAGCCCAGGATCTTCACAAACACATGGAAACTGAACAACACTCTGCTGACCAAACAATGGGTCACAGAAGAAATTAGAGAAGAAATTGAGCAGTTCTTACAACTAAATGATAACCCCAGTACAACATCCAGCAATTTATGGGACACAATGAAAACAGTTCTATGAGGAAAATTCATAGCAGTAAAAGCCTACATGCAGAAAATGGAGCAAGCTCAAATAAACAATTTGATGCTGAACCTCAAGCGACTAGAAAGAAAGGTGCAAAACAAACCCAAAGCTCACAATAGGCAAGAAATTATAAGGATCAGGGCAGAAATTAATGCAATAGAAACCAGGAGAATGGTTCAAAAAATCAATGAATCAAAAAGTTGGTTGTTTGAGAGGATAAACAAAATTGATAGACACTTAGCCAACCTCATTAAACAAAGGAAGGAAAAGGTTCATATCTATGCTATTAGGAATGAGAATGGAGAAATTACTACTGACCCAGAGGAAGTCCAGAGGATAATAAACACCTACTTTGAAAATTTATACTTCAATAAAATGGAAAATGTAGAAGAAATGGATAGATTTCTAGACACATATGAACTCCCAAAGCTGAATAAAGAAGATGTAGAAATGTTAAATGCCCCAATAACAATCTGTGAAATTGAAAATGTAATTAAAAACTTGCCAATAAAGAAATGCTCTAGACCTGATGGTTTTACTGCTGAATTCTATAAAACTTTTAAAGAAGAGTTAGTGCCTCTACTTCTGAAGCTCTTCAATGAAATTGAAAGGGAAGCAGTACTCTCAAACTCATTCCTGGAAGAAACCATTACACTGATTCCAAAAGCAGAGAAAGACCCAAACAAAAAAGAGAACTACAAGGCAATATCTTTAATGAACATTGATGCAAAAATCCTCAATAAGACAGTGGCAAACAGAGTACAGAGAATTATCAAAAAGATTATACAACCTGACCAAGTTGGATTCATCCCAGGGATGCAAGGATGGTTCAACGTTCATAAATCAATCAATGTTATACACTATATTAACAGGCTTAAGGACAAAAATCATATGGTCATCTCAATTGATGCAGAAAAAGCATTTGACAAATAAAGCACCCATTTATGTTCAAAACCCTACAGAGTATTGGAATAGATGGTCTGTATCTCAAACTAATAGAAGCTATCTATGAGAAACCATCAGCCAGTATCATACTAAATGGTCAAAAATTGAAACCTTTCACATTAAGATCAGGAACAAGACAAGGATGTCCTCTCTCACCACTTCTGTTCAATATAGTTCTGGAAATATTAGCCATAGCAATTGGGCAAGAGAAGGAAATAAAAGGAATAAAGATTGGAAAAGAAGAAGTTAAATTGTCATTATCTGCGGATGACATGATACTCTATCTAGAGGATCCTAAAAACTCAATTAAAAAACTGCTGGACCTAGTCACCAATTTTAGCCGCGTAGCTGGTTACAAGGTCAAAGTTCAAAAATTAATAGTCTTTGTATACACAAACAGTAGACCCACTGAGATAGAAATTGGAATCAGTCCCTTTCACAATAGCACCCCCAAAAATAAAATATTTAGGAATCAATCTAATAAAGCAGGTGAAAGACCTCTACTCTGAAAACTATAACACTCTGAAAAAGGAGATAGAAGATGATATCCAAAAATGGAAAGACATACCTTGCTCCTGGGTAGGAAGAATCAATATTGTCAAAATGGCCATACTCCCAAAACTACTCTATACATTCAAAGTGATCCCGATTGAAATCCCAACAGCGTATTTCACAGATATAGAGAAAAAAATCCAAACTTTCATCTGGAACCACAAAAGACCTAGAACAGCCAAAGCAATTCTAAGCAACAGAGACATGGTGGGGGGTATTACAACTCTGAACCTGAAACTATACTATAAAGCCACCGTGATAAAAACTGCATGGTACTGGCAAAGTAACAGACCTGAGGATCAATGGAGTAGACTAGAAGATCCAGACACTACTCCAGATACACTGAGCCACCTCATCTTTGACAAAGGAGCCAGAAATCCTCAATGGAGGAAAGATAGCCTCTTTAACAAATGGTGCTGGAAAAACTGGGCTTTAACTTGCCAAAGGCTAAAACTAGATCTAACTCTTTCACCGTGTACCAAGCTAAAATCAAAGTGGATAAGTGACCTAAATATTAAAACAGACACTCTAAACCTTGTGCAAAACAGGTTAGATAAAACTCTTGAAGACATTGGCTTAGGGAAAGACTTCATGAACAAAACTTCTATAGCACAGGAATTGGCTGAAGAAATCAACATATGGGATGTCATTCTTTTAAAAAGCTTCTGCACAGCAAAGGAAACCGCCAACAGTGCAAAAAGGCAACCAACCATGAGGGAAAAAATCTTTACCAGCTGTTCCTCAGACAAAGGGCTACTATCTAGAATATATAAAGAGCTCAAAAAAAAATCAGCCCACCCAAATTGAAAGACCCAATTCAACAATGGGCATCTGAAATGAACAGATATTTTTCAGAGGAAGAAGTAAGAGCAGCTAAGAAGTATATGAAGAAATGCTCAACATCATTAGTCATTCGAGAGATGCAGATGAAAACAACATTGAGATTTCATCACTCCACATAGAATGGCTGCCATTTCAGAATCAGCCAACGGCAAATGTTGGCCAGGCTGCGGAGAAAAAGGAAAGCTTCTCCACTGTTGGTGGGACTGTAGACTCATACAACCCCTGTGGAGATCAGTTTGGAGATTCCTCAAAAAGCTAGGATTGGAGGTCTCATTTGACTCAGCCACTGCCCTGCTAAGTATACACACACACAAGAATTAAAAGACTCATATCACAGTGACATATGTGCACCCATGTTTATAGCAGCCCAATTTGTGATTGCTACCACTTGGAAACAACCCAAGTGTCCATCAACTGGAGACTGGATAAAAAATCTGTGGTTCTTCTATAGAATGCAGTATTACTCTGCCATAAAAAATGATAAGTTTGAATCATTTCTACTTAAATGGACATACCTTGAGGATATCCTCATAAGTGAAATAAATAGGTCACAGGTAGGTACATATTGCATCTTTTGTCTGGTATGAGAAAATAAAGATGTAAATGAGTCCTAGAATTGTATGTTATATATTGGGAAATAGAAAATGCTCAGTGTAAAATAGGGTGAAGGGGGAAAAATGATGAGATTGTAACAAAAAAGTAAGGAAACAAATTTTATGTATATGGGGGTAGGTGGTAGGGTTGGTAGGGGTATGGAAAAAATGAGAATTAAATTGTGTCTTATACTAGTACAAATTACTATTATGGAGTGCAATCATAATGCATATATGTAATGTACCAATAAAGATTTAAAAAAATCACTCTGGAAAGGAATAGAAAAATTATTACAAAATGAGGTGTATGAATGTTTTTATAATGCTGAAAATCTGGACACATGCTCCATGAAGTGTAGATGATTTATGATTCAAATACACACATACATATAATATATGTATGTATTTGTGTGCACATATATATCTCTAAAATATGTATACAGCTCTCCCTCTACACACACACACACACACACACACACACACACACACGCATTCTCTAAGAACCAGTGGGTAAGTGTTTTTTTAGTTGAGGAAAAAAAAACACTAGAAACTGCTGTGAGTTAACCCCAAGTCAAGCAGCAGGTGATCAGAAGTGGAAAAACCCATCCTTGAGTGCCTTTGGGTCTAAGTAAGCTTTGGGAAGACTGCTGAGGCTCCATCTGGGGCTGCCTCCATGTCCCTGTCAGGCTCAGTCACTGGCTGGGGAGCCATGAGAAGGTGTCGTTGTGTGGCCATATGGTGATAAGCTTCAGAGTATGCAGCTGGGGTCTCTGGGAAGTTATGCCCCCCCCAATCAGAGATGCACCCCTTATATTCATTCTCATAGCTGCTACAGAATACATGCACATATGTGGGTGTTACTTAACGTACAGCATTGAAGATGGTCTCAGAAAGGCAAAGTTCTTATCCTAGAAAAAGCCACACAGCACACTTCTCTTGAAATCTTCTTTTACTATGGAAGCCGAAAGTTAAACAGAATCTGCTTTAGCTTGGGCAAGGAGGAGCCTCGCTTCAGCTGCTGGATCTTCCCTGCTTTGCAGCCACAATGGGGCTTTTGTTTGCTTTTCACTAAGGGGAGGACCTGGTTGGCTTTGCTGAGGGCTCCTCATTAGATTGGACTCAGTGTCACAGACAACTTCCCAGAAGTGACACTGTACTCTTCTAGGATCTTTGGGATGGAAGAGTAACTACTAGGCCGAAGTTTGATAACTCATCTTAGTGTTGTTTCCTAGTAGAATAAGAGCAAAAACTCACAACGGATCTCATCTTAAATAACAGTGCAGAAATGGCTGCTACAGTCATTCAAGCTTAATTCGATCAAGTGGATGCTAATGAATAGACTGCCTAAATTCATTTCCATAAAATTAATTTTTAATTCCATAAATGAGGTTTTAGTGGAAACCAGTGATGCTCTGGAATGCTGTGGTCTCTGGATACCACCTTCTTTGAAGCTTAGGAATCTCTAGTCCCAAGCCTGGAGGAGGCTTTCTGCATCACTTTATCTTCTTATCTCCAGTGAGGACTGCAGTTGTATTTCAAGAAAGATGAATGCCTTTAAAAATATACCTTCTCTTGAGAAAATGAAGATGTAAATGAGTCCTAGCATTGTATGTTATATATTGTGAAATAGAAAATGCTCAATGTAAAATAAGGTGAAAGGGGACAATGTTGAGATTGTAACAAAAAAGTAAGGAAACAAATTTTATATATATGGGGGGGTGGTAGGGTGGGTGGGGCTATGGGAAAAAATGAGAATTAAGTTGTGTCTTA
>PVIR01043177.1:0-11880 GCA_004026965.1 Petromus typicus | reverse complement strand
AATTTGCCTCTCTTTCTTTAGTCCTCATTTCCCCCCTACAAGTATGCAGAGGTCTGATCAGTCCCTCACATGATGGAATATTATTCAGTCATAAAATAGAGTGAGTTCATCCACTTATGATAACAGGAGTAGAACTAGAAGACTTTAAGGGACATAGGCTACACACACACACACACACACACACACACACACACACACATGATCTCACTTATATTTGGAATCTAAAACAATTGATATTATAACAGTTGAAAACAGAATAGGGACTACTAAATGATAGGAAACCTACTCTAAAAGGAGAGATTGGTCAGGAGGTACTAAGATACATTTAGATAGGACAAAATTGTGAGTGCTCTATTTCACAAAATGTTAGCTGTAAAAATGACACTATACCATAAATTTCAAAATAGCTGTACAAGTTTTTGGAAGTTTTTACCGTTGAAGGGTAATAATGTTTGAAAAGGCAGACAAGCTCTCTCAGAATTCAACATTATATAATGAATACATGTGTAGAAAATCTCATGGCACTCCATAAATACATACTTTTAAGTGTCATTTATGAGTATATAATTACAAAATATGTGCAGAAATAAAATTTGTATATAACATAAAATTAACCATTTTAAGTAAAAATAAATCAGTAAAATTTGGTTGCACACAGTGCTGTGAAACTGCCTCTTCTTTTTAGTTCAAAAATATTTCCATCACTGAAAAATAAAATTCTACACCCAAATATTATTCAGATATATTTTCTTGCACAAATTCAACTATTCTAACAATATCTCTCCAGTCAATAGTTTAGTTCTTTTGTCTTATAAGTCATTGAAGTGAATCTCAACCAAAATTGATTTATCCATACATGTAAAAAACACCTCAAAGCAAAGCTTGAAATATGTACAACTTTCCCAAGATCCAGACTATTTACTAAGAGTGTCAACAGAGATAGACACATAGAAAATGCCCATCTCTTCACTGTTAGGTACCCAACATGAGGGAAGAAAAGATAGTACATTTACTGTGAAAAGATTCCAACCTACATTTCTGTTGGGACATACATATAGTGTTGTCTGTGTCCTTTATCTGCAATGGTGGCCGAGACAGGGTAATCAACAATACACAGATGATGACAGGTAAAAATTCAAGCCAAAATCAAGACATAGAATAATACAAGAAGAAAAGCCATAGCCAGTCCTGGAAGGAAAAGGATCAACAAAGATTTTGTAAGCTAAACCTAAATTTGTACATGAGCTACCATTCAAAGGATCTGAATTTTCAAAGTTGATATAGATATTCGGGGGAGACCTGCCAAGCACATCATCACCCAAAAGAGCTTTCAGCAGAATTTTTCTACTTATCTCCGCAGGAGAAGACATAAATCACAGAGTGAACCAACATTGAATAGACATTTTCCTGGTTCTGATAAGGAATTTTTGACCTCTGAATGAGTAAAATTGTCTCATCCTCGCTTTCTCTAATCACAAACTGCAGGATCCCCAGAACTATGAGACCAGAAGTTCAAAATGTTAAGAAAGGCAGGAAAGAGCCATGCTAACTCTATTAGAGAGTTTCCCTCCAGTCACTGCAACCCATCCTCACATTTTCCCAGCTAGCTATAATGGCAAATGCACTCTATAACAGCAGTGTTCATATTCTCCTTTGGGAATCTTTTAAACAACATCAGCTAAGAAATCAATGATTTCATAATTAAATCTTTATAATAGATGTCTATAGTTTTATTTTCTAAAATAAATTTGAATTTGGAGTTAATAGCTCTGAAATTCACCATTAAACAGTGCAGACTAAGCTATAGAAGTAGATACTATTACTCATGAACCAAAGTCATGAATTAGTTCCAAAAATGAACTGGGATTTAAAACCCAGAAGCTCCAACACAGGAGCTTCCATTTCAGTGTGGTGCTGCCTCCTTGTGGTAAATGAAAAGAATTAATCTGTATGTAGTAAGAGACAGGAATTTTGTACAAACTAAAAGATACATATTGGGGTTTTTTCACCTAAAAAATGACTAACCAAGACATTTGTTAAAAGATAAATAAATAGCATTCAAAAAATGAAACACATAGGAATAAATCTAGCAAAGGAGGTGAAAGACCTCTATTTTAAATTACAGCATTCAGGAAAAGGAAAATGAAGAGGATATCAGAAAATAGACATCCGCTGTTCCTGGGTAGAAAGAACAAATGTTGTCAAAATAGCTATACTCCCACAACTACTATATACATTATACTGATTGAAAACTCAACCACATATTTCACAAATCTAGAGAAAATAATCCAAACATTCATCTGGAACCATAAAATACCTAGAATAGCAAAAGCAATTCTAAGTAACAAGGACATGGCAGGGGTAACACAATCCCCAACATGAAACTATACTTCAAACTCACTGTCATAAAAACTGCATGGTACTAGCAAAATAACAGACTCAAGGACCTGTGGAATAGATTAGAAGATTCATAAACAGACTTGTCTCCAGGCCCACACCGGAAGAGCGCCCAGGGACTGAGGTTAGCAGCAGGCGGGTCGGGAAATGGCGACTGCGGGACTGAGTCTGCATCACCGAATCTGTGCTGGGGTTAGAGCTTACTGGCCTCCAGGCCTATGCCGGAAGAGTGCCTAGGGACTGAGTTTAGCAGCGACCAGCTCGGAAATGGCGACTGTGCCACCGAATCTGCACCGGGTTTTGAGATTACTGGCCTCCAGACCCACACCAAAAGAGCACCCAGGAACTGAGTTTAGCAATGGGTGGTGCAGGAAACAGCGACTGTGCCATCGAATCTGCGCCAGGGTTGGAGCTTACTGGCCTCCAGGCCCAGGCCGGAAGAGTGCCAAAGGGACTGATTTTAGCAGCGGGTGGCTCGGGAAACGGTGACTGCAGCACCCAGTCTGCATCACTGAATCTGCGCCAGGTTTGGAGCTTACTGGCCTCCAGGCATACGCCGGAAGAGCACCCAGGGACTGAGTTTAGCAACGGGCGGTTCGGGAAACGGCGACTGCGGCACCGAGTCTGTGTCACCGAATTTGCGCCGGGGTAAGAGCTTACTGGCCTCCAGGCCTATGTTGAAGAGCACCCAGGGACTGAGTTTAGCAGCGGGCGGCTCGGGAAGCGGTGACTGTGGCACCGAGTCTGTGTCACTGAATCTGCGCCGGGGTTGGAGCTGGCTGGCTTGCAGGCCTAGGCCGGAAAAGCGCCCAGGGACTGAGGTTAGCAGGTCAGAGTCTGATTTTCTCCACAGTAACTGCAGAAACACATCCAGTCAGCTTGTATTGGTGAGTAGGTGGGCCTGTTCGAACAACAGCCCCTAACATTGCAACTGAACAGGGCCTACAGCCTACTGGCCTCCAGGCCAACTGCACAAGTGAGCCCAGAGACTCTGTAGTGCTGAGCAGGTGGGCCCATTACAACCTTGGACAGTGCCATTGTAGCAGTTCAGGAGCCACAGTCTCCCTACGTCTAAAGCAGAAAGGAAAAGGTATTCTGACTGTATTGATTGAGTGCCTCATATGCTGTGCTAGAACTAGGGTTTTTTCTTTAGGTCTCAATACAGACTGCAAAGAGCAACCCAGGAAACACTGCTATTTTCAGGTTCCTATCTATTAGGAGGAAAGTGACTTGCAACAAACAGCGCCAGAAAACAGGGCAGGTCAGAGATGAGGAAACACTCCAAATCTCAGACACAAAGATCCTCACCTCCAAGTAACACAGGGGGAAGGGAGATAGAGAAGTGTGAAGCCCAGTTTCCAGGGCCTTTGGAAATGGTAACCAAAGCAGATTTAGTAAAATGGAAATCAGAACTGATCTCTGAAATGAAAGCAGAGATATTGGACACTGTCAACATGATGATTAATAAAGCTAAAGAGGAAATCATGGAGTTGATAGAATCCAAGATAGCAAAAGCACTGGAACCTTTTAAACACCTAAAGCAGAAGCCCAGGAAATTAAGAAAGAAAATGAAAGCTTGCACAATAGAATGAATTTGGCAGAAGACCGAATTTCAGACCTAGAAGACAGGATCTCAACCAATGAACTGGAAAGGCATAATCTATGGAAAAAAGCAAGTGATAATGAAAAGTCAATCCAACAGCTCCTGGATGATTCAAAGAAGAATAATGTAAGATTGACTGGAGTCACTGAGGAAGCAGGAGACAATGCTAAAGACATCAAAAAGCTATTGACACAGATAATGGCAGAAAACTTCACAGAAAAAGGTCAAGAATTGGACATACAAATATATGAAGCATACAGAACGCCACATGCCCGTGACATGAAAAAAATATACACCTACGCATATCATCATAAAACTCCCAGATATCCAAAAAAAGAATGAAATACTGAAAGCAGCCAGAGAAAAGAAAAGTTACATTCCAAGGGAAACCTGTCAGGATGACAGCGGACTTCTCAACTCAAACACTCAATGCAAGAAGACCCTGGAGTGAAGTCTTCCAAGCCCTAAAGGAAAACAACTTTCAACCCAGACTAATGCATCCTGCAAAACTATCCTTCAAAATTGATGGGGAAATAAAACACTTTCATGACAAAGAACACCTGAAAAACTTCACAAATACGAAACCTGAGCTCCAAAACATTTTAAAGAATATCTTGGAGAAAAATAAGGAAAGTTACAAATCCATGAGACCTAACCAAGTCAACCCATGGGAACAAACAAGAAACTGATGGGGAAAGGGCAAAAGTAGAATAACACAGCCAAGAACAGGAAAACATGGCAGCAATCAATTTACCAATATCAGTCATAACCATTAATGTCAATGGACTCAACGTGCCAATTAAGAGATACAGACTGGCAGAGTGGATCAAAAAGCAAGATCCTCCAATCTGCTGCATACAAGAAACACACCTAATTCAGAAAGAAACCCATGGACTAAAAGTAAAGGGATGGAAAACAATACTCCATGCGACTGGAAACAGCAAGAAAGCAGGAGTGGCGATTTTCTTGGCAGACAAAATAGACTTGAAGACAAAAATGATAAAGAGAGATAAAGATGGACACTATCTTTCAGTTCAGGGAAAAATCGAAGAGACAGAAATCACAATCTTAAATATCTATGCTCCAAATTCTAATGCACCCAACTATATAAAACAAATATTAACGGACTTGAAAAACCAGATAAACTCCAATACAATAATAGTAGGGGACCTCAATACCCCACTGTCACAAAGAGACAAGTTGACTGGACAAAAAGTCACTAAGGAAATCCTTGAGCTCAACCAGACTCTTCAGCAAATGGACTTAATAGATGCCTACAAAGTATTTCATGCCACAAAGTCAGAATATACATTCTTCTCAACTGCTCATGGATCATTCTCCAAAATAGACCATGTGCTCATTCATAGAACAGGTTTAAGCAAATATAAAGGGATTGAAGCTATCCCTTGTATACTGTGGACCATAGTGCCCTCAAATCGGAGCTGATTAGCAAAGGAAAGCCCAGGATCTTCACAAACACATGGAAACCGAACAACACTCTGCTGACCAACTAATGAGTCACAGAAGAAATTAGAGAAGAAATTGAGCAGTTCTTACAACTAAAAGATAACCCCAGTACAACATATAGAAGTTTATGGGACACAATGAAAGCAGTTCTACAAAGAAAATTCATAGCAGGGAAAGCCTACGTCCAGAAAATGGAGCAAGCTCAAATAAACAACTTAATGCTGCACCTCAAGCGAATAGAAAGAGAGCAGCAAAACAAATCCAAAGCTCACACTAGGCAAGAAATTATAAGGATCAGGGCAGAAATTAATGCAATAGAAACTAAGAGAATGGTTCAAATAATCAATGAACTGAAAAGTTGGTTCTTGAGAGGATAAACAAAATTGATAGACCCTTAGCCAACCTCATTAAAAAAAGGAAGGAAAAGGTTCAGATCTATGCTATTAGGAATGAGAATGGAGTAATTACTACCGACCCAGAGGAAGTCCAGAGGATAATAAACACCTACTTTGAAAATTTATACTTCAATAAAATGGAAAATGTAAAAGAAATAGATAGATTTCTAGACACATATGAACTCCCAAAGCTGAATAAAGAAGATATAGAAATGTTAAATGCCCCAATAACAATCTGTGAAATTGAAAATGAAATTAAAGACTTGCCAACAAAGAAAAGCCCTGGACCTGATGGTTTTACTGCTGAATTCTATAAAACTTTTAAAGAAGAGTTAGTGTCTCTACTTCTGAAACCCTTCAATGAAATTGAAAAGGAAGCAGTACTCCCAAACTCATTCCTGGAAGCAACCATTACCCTGATTCCAAAAGCAGAGAAAGACCCAACCAAAAAAGAGAACTACGGGCCAATATCTCTAAAGAATATCAATGCAAAATCCTCAATAAGATCCTGGCAAAGAGAATACAGAGAATTATTAAAAAGATTATACACCCTGACCAAGTTGGATTCATTCCAGTTATGCAAGGATGGTTCAACATATGTGCATCAATCAATGTTATACACTATATTAACAGGCTTAAGGACAAAAATCATATGGTCACCTCAATTGATGCAGAAAAAGCATTTGACAAAGTACAATACCCGTTTATGTTCAAAATTCTACAGACGATTGGAATAGATGGTCTCTATCTCAAACTAATAAAAGCTATCTATGAGAAACCTTCAGTCAGTATCATACTAAATGGTCAAAAATTGAAACGTTTCACACGAAGATCAGGAACAAGACAAGGATGTCCTCTCTCACCACTTCTGTTCAATATAGTTCTGGAAATATTAGCCAAAGCAATTAGGCAAGAGAAAGAAATAAAAGGAATAAAGATTGGAAAAGAAGAAGTTAAACTGTCATTATTTGGTGATGACATGATACTCTATCTAGAGGATCCTAAAAACTCATTTAAAAAACTGCTGGACCTAATCACCAAATTTAGTCACGTAGCTGGTTACAAGGTCAACGTTCAAAAATCAATAGCCTTCGTATACACAAACAGTAGACCCACTGAGATAAAAATTGAAGAGTCAGTCACTTTCACAATAGCACCCAAAAAATAACATACCCAGGAATCAATCTAACAAAGGAGGTGAAAGACCTCTACTCTGAAAACTATAGCACTCTGAAAAAGGAGATAGAAGGTGATATCAAAAACTGGAAAGACATACCTTGCTCCTGGGTAGGAAGAACCAATATTGTCAAAATAGCTATACTCCCAAAACCATTCTACACATTCAACGCAATCCCGAATGAAATCCCAACAGCATATTTCACAGATTTAGAGAAAAAAAATCCAAACTTTCATCTGGAACAGCAAAAGGCCTAGAATAGCCAAAGCAATTCTAAGCAACAGGGACATGGTGGGGGGTATTACAACTCTGAACCTGAAACTATACTATAAAGCCAGTGTGATAAAAACTGCATGGTACTGGCAAAGTAACATACCTGAGGATCAATGGAGTAGACTAGAAGATCCAGAAACTACTCCAGATACACAGAGCCACTTCATCTTCGACAAAGGAGCCAAAAACTCTCAATGGAAGAAAGATAGCCTCTTTAACAAATGGTGCTGGAAAAACTGGGCTTTAACTTGCCAAAGACTAAAACTAGATCTAACTCTTTCACCATGTACCAACCTAAAACCAAAGTGGATAAGAGACCCAAATATTAAAACAGACACTCTAAACCTTCTGCAAAACAGGTTAGGTAAAATTCTCTAAGACATTGGCTTAGGGAAATTCTTCATGAACAAAACTTCTATAGCACAGGAATTAGCAGAAGAAATCAACAAATGGGACCTCATTCTTTTAAAAAGCTTCTGCACAGCAAAGGAAACCACCAACAGAGCAAAAAGACAACCAAAAATGTGGGAAAAAATCTTTACCAGCTATTGCTCAGACAAAGGGCTACTATCCAGAATATATAAAGAGCTCAAAAAAAAAATCAACCCACCCAAATTTAATGAACCAATTGAAAAATGAGCATCTGAAATGAACAGATATTTTTTAGAGGAAGAAATAAGAGCCGCTAAGAAGCATATGAAGAAATGCTCAACATCATTAGTCATTCGAGAGATGCAGATGAAAACAACATTGAGATTTCATCTCACTCCACATAGAATGGCTGCCATTTCACATTCAGCCATCAACAAATGTTGATGAGGCTGTGAAGAAGAAGGAACCCTTCTCCACTGTTGGTGGGACTGTAGTCTCGTACAACCCCTGTGGAGATCAGTTTGGAGATTCCTCAAAAAGGTAGGATTGGAGGTCCTATTTAACCCAGCCATTGCCCTGCTAGGTATATACACACAAGAATTAAAAGACTCATATCACAGTGACATACGTGCACCCATGTTTATAGCAGCCCAATTTGTGATTGCTACATCTTGGAAACAACCCCAGTGTCCATCAACTGGAGACTGGATAAAAAAGCTGTGGTTCTTCTACAGAATGGAGTATTACTCTGCCATAAAAAATGATAATTTTGAATCATTTCTACTTAGATGGACATACCTTTAGGATATTCTCATAAGTGATCCAAATAGGGCACAGATAGGTGCATATCGTATCTTTTCTCTGGTATGAGACTATAAAGATGTAAATGAGTCCTAGAGTTGTACGTTATGTATTGTGAAATAGAAAATGCTCAATGTAAAATAGGGTGAAGGGGGAAAATGATGAGATTGTAACAAAAAAGTAAGGAAACAAATTTTATGTATTTGGGGGGGGTAGAGTGGGTAGGGCTATGGGAAAAAATGAGAATTAAGTTGTGTCTTACACTGGTACACATCCCCATTATGGAGTGCAATCATGATGCATTTATGTAATGTACCAATAAAGATTAAAAAATTTTAAAAAAGATATTTTCACACTACAACTGTTAGAATACAGATTGTGAGAGATAAAGGATAATTTTACAGTACAAAAATCTGGCACACAGGTTGTATCTGGTGATGAGTGATAACATGCTTCAAACTGGGATAAATCAGCCATTGTACAACCAACAGAACAGTGACAGAATCACCCCAGGGGGAATTCCTTTCAAAGAGCAACCACGAAAGAAAAAACTCCAGGTAAACAGGAGTCCTACTATTATGCTCCCAGAATATCATCATTTTGTATCCTTCAAAGTAGGCAAAGTCATGAATGGCAACACAAATTCAGAAATGTCCTGGATGCAAAGAAGTACAGAGGTGAAACAATAAAGTATAATGCTTGTTCTGTGTTGTTCCACTACAAAGAACCTTATTAGGAAGAGTGTCGGGGTTATGAATGTAGGATGACACAGGAGAGTAGTAAATTCCATTTTTTAATGGCCAGCATTGTGGTAAAGTTAGAGTACATTTCCATTTGTAGGAATATGAGGTGTTATCAAATATCAGATTGGTAACTTGCTCAGTGAAAAAAAAATAGATTTTTTTCCTTACTTGATTTCATTGGTACATCATATATGCACATCATGATATCACTTGACATTGAGAATTTGTACCAGTATATGATACAACTTCATTTTTTTCCCTTCCTCTTCTCTTGCCCACCACAGTTCCTCTATGCACTTCACACATACGTTTTATTTCCTTTTTTCCGTCAAATTTTTTCTTTCCTTTTAATTACCCCATTTTCCTTTTCCCTTTGGAAAGGAAAATCTATTTCACAATATTTATATTATATTTTACAACTCATTTACATCTTGGGTTTCTGATACTAGAGAAAAAGTACTGTATTTACATACTTGTAACTTATTTATATCACTTGTGAATATGTTCTCAAAGTACATCCATTTGAGTATTGAAGACTCAAATTTATCATTGTTTATGGCAGAGTAATACTCCATTATATTTTTTAAAAACTCAAATTTTCTTTATCCAGTCTCCAGTTGATGGGCATATGGATTGTTTACAAGATTTGGCTATCACAAACTGAGCTTCTATAAACAAGGTTGCATATATGTCACTGTGATATGAATCTTTTAATTGTTTTCTGTATATACCTTGCAACAGAATGGCACAGTCAAATAGAACCTCTAATCCTAGGGTTTCTTTTTCTTTTTTTTTTTTTTTAGCAATCTCTACACTGATCTCCATAGTGGTTTCACTAGTATACATCTCCACCAACAGTTGAGAAGAGATTCTTTCTACTCACAGCCTCACCAGCATCTGCTGTTGGTTGTTTTCATGATAGCAGCCATAGTTTGTGGACTGAGATAGAATCTCAGTGTTGTTTTCATCTATGTCCCTGGAATGACCAGCGATGTTAAGCATTCCTTCTTCTTCTTCTTAGCTGCTTTTACTTCTTCCTCTGAAAAATGTCTGTTCATTTTAGGTGCCCACTTTTGAATTGAGTCTTTAAATTTAGGGGGAGGCTGAAATTTTAAAGCTCTTTATATATTCTAGATAGTAGCTCTGTCTCAGAAACAACTGTTAAATTTTTTCTTCATATTGTTGGTTGTCTTTTCACTATATTGGTGGTGTGAAGAAGCTTTTTAATAAGATGAGATCTCAGGTGTTGATTCCTGCTGCTAGTTCTCATGCTGTAGAGGTTTTGTTCATAAAGTCTTTCCTTAAACCAGTGTCTCCAAGAGTTTTACCTAACCTGGTTTGCAGCAGGTTTAGTGTTTCAGTTTTAATATTTAGGTCTCTAAACCACTTTGATTTTAGTTTACTGCATGGTGAAAGAGATAGTTCTAGGTTTGTTTATGCCAGATTAAAGCTCAGTTTTTCAGCACCATTTGTTAAAGAGTATATTTTTACTCTACTGGGGATATTTGGCTCTTTTGTCAATGATGAGGTGACTTCGTGTATCCTGAGTTGTTTATGGATCTTCTTTTTTTTTTTTTTAATCTTTATTGGTACATTAAATATACACATCAATATTGCACTCCATAATGGGGATTTGTACCAGTATAAGACACAACTTAATTCTCATTTTTTCCCATAGCTCTACCCACCGTACCACGCCCCCATAAACATAAAATTTGTTTCCTTACTTTTTTGTTATAATCTCAACATTTTCCCCTTTCACCCTATTTTACATTGAGCATTTTTATTTCACAATATATAACATACAATGCTAGGATTCATTTACACATTTATTTTCTCATACCAGAGAAAAGATGCGATATGTACCTTTCTGTGCCCTATTTATTTCACGTATGAGGATATCCTCAAGGTATGTCCATTGAAGTATAAATGATTCAAACTTATCACTTTTTATGGCAGAGTAATACTCCGTTCTGTAGAAGAACCACAGCTTTTTTATCCAGTCTCCAGTTGATGGACATTTGAGTTGTTTCCAAGATGTAGCAATCACAAATTGGGCTGCTATAAACATGGGTGCACGTATGTCACTGTGATATGAGTCTTTTAATTATTTTTTTTAATTGAAATCTTTATTGGTACATTACATATATACATCATGATTGCATTCAACAATGAGAATTTGTACCAGTATATGACACAACTTAATTCTTATTTTTTCCCATAACCCTGCCCGCCCTCCGACCCCCACCCCCCATATACATAAACTTTGTTTCCATCCTTTTTGTTATAATCTCATTATTTTCCCCCCTTCACTCCATTACGCTTTGAGTGTTTTTTATTTCGCAATATATAACATACATTCTAGAACTCATTTATAGCTTTGTTTTCTCATACCAGAGAAAAGATACGATATTTACACATCTGCGACCTATTTATTTCACTTATAAGGATGTCTTCAAGGTACGTCCATTTAAGTATAAATGATTCAAACTTATCATTTTTATGGCAGAGTAATACTCCATTCTGTAGAAGAACCACAGCTTTTTTATCCATTCTCCAATTGATGGACATTTGGGTTGTTTCCAAGATTTAGCAATCACAAACTGAGCTGCTATAAACATAGGTGCACATATGTCACTGTGATATGAATCT